>WUQG02402485.1:0-17351 GCA_011317285.2 Androctonus mauritanicus | reverse complement strand
CCAGAGGGCGTGCACAGTGGCTGGAATTTTCTGCGGTCTGCACTTCTTTAGACTCAGCAGGGATGGTGATTAATAAGTCAGTACATTTGTCTTCTACCCATCATGCTCCTGTCTGACAGAGTTCAAACTGACTGGTGGAATTTATACCGACTACCGAATTTATTTTCTTTATGAGTAATGTATAATGATAATTTTATTATATCGATCGACCAGGTCTCGGCCAAGTTTCTAAGAAAGTATTTTTAATCTCATCTAAAATCGATATACATTTCCGTTCGATACTTTGCATGTAACAAATGGTAGGAATGATTTTCTTCCAGCAGCATTGACTTCCACGCCTACTTCTTTTCTGGATTCCTTTCTTTCCTGTACAGATGTATACCTGACTATAGTGAAAGTTGCAGATCGAGGGGAGGTTGTGCAGTGAAGCTGACCACGCCCCTGTCATGTCCTAGGCTCCGCACCCAGAAACGTCTGTCATTTAATTGCTCTTCTCTTCCGTCTTTCTCCATCCTTCCAGCATCCATCAATTTTTAGATTTTTTTCTTCCTTTGGGCCTCTCAGACCCAGTTATGCGGCTTTTTCTGAAAAGGAGGCGTGTCAAAATCACGTGATTTACGTTCCCTTAGCCTGCAGGTAAGGTGGGGGCTCGCCTTTTCACTGCTGGTGGGTCGCCCTTCCCCTCCCTCAAGTCTCTTGCTCCTCCTAATTATTTACCTGCGTATCTCATCTTGTCTGAAGATCTACAGTCTACGCAAGGTAGCAAGATAGCACAGCAAAATAATCTAGAAGAGCGGTTCCATAATTACCAACTCGACATGTCTGCCTAGTCGCGCCATATTTCTACATATTTATAGCATATACTGCACAGCTCCTTGAAGAAACTTCAGCAGATTTTTTTATTATACGGTAGCCACAAATTTTCCAAACAGTTTTTGTTAATTATACAAATATATTCGCATGGTAATGATGATGAATGTGTTGATTGACAAATAATGTTATTAGTCTGAATAAAATTGCAGAACGTAATTTGTTCTCTTTTATTTTTACTGAAAACTTGACTTTCCATTCATGAAAACTGGCTTTGCCATTCATTTCTCATTTTTTCCCCGTCTGTAAACCGAAAAAATTTTTCAAGTTAAAATTACAAAGTAAAATTCTTAACTTTCAGCATTTATCGCTTTAGGATTCAATCTAATTTTCAATTTATTAAAGTTTTTTTAATACAGTAACATCTAGAATCCTCCATTTATGAAAAATGTAAAGTGCTGCCATCTGTAGGCGAAATGTTTAATTAATATAAATAAGGCAGACCGATGTCGATTGATATCGTTTTTATCTGAGAATAATTTTTGAATTTATATATATCTTCTCTTTTAATGCTTACGGAAACGTAAATCGATTTTGAATATTTATTTCTTATCTATGTTTACTCAGGTTAACATATTAAAACGTCGCGTATCAGGTATTCACCAGAAGAAAAAAAATACACATCAAATATTTGAAATTCATCAAAAAATATAAAAGTGGATTCGTTCTTGTAAACAACCGATTGAAAGTATTATGACATCTTAGAAAACGAATAAAGGTAAAAAAAAATAAATAAATAGACTGCATAAGTATCATTTTTTTACATTGTAATGTTTATGTCTTACATAAAAATTATTGAGATCAAGAGCGTGTAATTGTTAGTATAATTAAAATTTTTTCACTAAATGGCTGAATGATTTGAATGCTTAAATTCGGGCATTGTAGTCTGTCTATTGGAAGAACTTATTTGTCAATTTTTAAATATAATATTCACATCATTATTTATCTTCTTTTTCTCAAATTAATTTTTTTCTGCTTTATCATTCTTCATCTTTTTATCTGTTGTGAAGAAGTGTGAGAAATGCTTTCTTCGGTTATGCCTGGAATGATTTAATGATTCATCGTTATTTTTGCCTTGTAAATTCTTTTTGCTTCACAGCAATAGAAATTTAACGAGTGCGAATATTAACTTGAAGAAAAACATTATCATTTTGATGCTTAATAGTGTCAACATCATACGCTATGGATATTTGATGGCTTATGTTTCAGCGATATTTTTAAATTCGTCTTTAAATAAGTTTATGATGCTCCTGTTGAATGCTTTTTTTATATAAAGTTACTGAATAATTTCCACAGTTTTATGTATGATTAAATTAAAACTTGAAGGGTCGTTTTATATTTAACATCTTAAATTAATTAATGAATCTGTTAAACTACTTTAAGTAACTCATTTGTTACTTTAGAGACTGTATTAAAGATTTTTAAAATTTCATTATTTAATATTAATATTATGAATTATGCAAATTTACTATCGAAAACTTGCAACAACATTAACGCCAATAAAATAATATTCTTAAACGTTTTCTTTCCCCCTTTTTAAAGAATTTCATTAATAAATCTATAATTATATTTATTAAACACTGATAATTAAGTTATCTTTATAATAAATTTATAAAATATTATTCAAACCGAATCTAAATAAATATTAATGAGAGTCTATAAATATTTTCTTGAATTTTTTGGAAATATTCATAATTATTATTTTTTCAATAAAATATATTTTTTAAGTGATTTTGTTTCTAAATTTCACTGGTAAACAAATAACAATATTTTGATAAAGGAGTTAGAAATTCGTAAGTGGCTTGCTAGATTCAATTTTTTAACATATATAGGTGCAAAATATTTATTTTATAAGACATAAGCGGCCACTTTCGTACGTGTACAATTATAATTAATTCAGTCAATTTTCTGCCAAGTTTCTAACTTAACTCTAGCGATGTTTAGTACATAAATAAATCTCACAATCATTCTGCTATTGTGAGCGGAAAAGCGAAAACTATGCATTCATGAGTCCACAGTTTCTACATAATCCAACCTTTACTCTATTATATTGAAATTTGAATATTTTCTTTCTCCCTTTTGGCTCTTGTTCGTCTCTATTGGACCTTTTCTAATTTTAAAATTCAAATAACTTCACGGAAAAAATTACCACATTCCAACCGATTATATTATGTTTTTACCTTATTTAAACTCGTATCACTTTCGCTTTTGTTAATAACCATGTTATTGTGGCAACAACAAATGACTAATCGCTATTATCCAATAATGTACGTTAACACGTAAAAATTTTTCTTTATTAATTAATACACAATTTATATTTTTGGCCTATATCTAATAAATGGCCTAAATTTTATGTGTTTATATAAAAATGCAGTTGTACTACGTTAGTCTACCGTCAAATTATTGTAAATTTTTTTTAATCATTCGTAATTTTTAATATTTACTTAGTTAACAATATATTAAGAATTCATAAATATAACAACTTATGTTATTCGTTGTGGAAATAATATGGAGCAGTAGATCAAAAATACAATCATTAACCTCTGCTTAATGTGATGTATTTCTGAGAAGCAAAGCACACAACAGTTGTATTCGGACACTAATGCCATTTGATGTGCTCTTCCACTGTAGTTAATATTGTTTACGACTAGCACCTATTCGTGCATATGATGTATACCTATAATATTCATAAATTGTTAACAAAATAATAGTTCACCAGATCTATTAAATATCAAATATACAAAGAATATATTACTCAAAATTTGTTAATTTTCTATAAATACAATCCTAAATAGAAATATATTATTTAAAAATCTATAATTCAAGATTTGTTTGTTTTCTAGAAGCGTGATTTCTGTCAATGTTGAAAATGACATTTATTGAAATCTACAACTCGAAATTTGTTTATTTTCTAAAAATATGTTGTTTTTCAGTCAGAAATGGATATTTATTACTGAAATCTATAATTCTAAACTTGTTTATTTTCTAGAAATGCGATCGTTATCAATGACAAACACGAAAAATTATTGAAGTACCATACATGATTAAAAACTTGTTAATTCTGTAACATTTCCCAACGCCAGATGTAAAAAAGAACTACATATACAGTATATATAAAACATCTTTTGAGTTATTGATCTCTCAATAAAAAAAAAAAAAGAATAATAACAATTGTTGTACGAAAACTGTTTTATTATTACAGTATTTTTTTCTATCTTTCTTAGATTTATTGTAATAGTAATAAAAACAAGATTCAATTCATAACGATAAATTTTTGTTGAAATTGACAAATTGTTTACCGACTTTATCACATCATTTAAAATTACAAATTCGAGTGTAAAATACACATTATTGCTTTTCGATATTACTTCACGGTTGATAGACATCATTCAGAAAATCCGGATCGGTGATGTGAAAATCAATTGTGAATAAGACTAAACAAAAGGAGGAGACAAAGTGATTCTCCATCACTTCTATAAAATGATTAGATACCAGTTATTTGTAACCAGGCCGAGATAACCATCCGAGCAGGGGACAAATGACAGTCTTCCAGGCGAACGAGCGACCACTCTGCCAGAACTAACGTAACAAAACATTAATCCGCACTTGGATATCTGTCACGGACTGCCGGACAGGGTAGCATCGAATTTCCGGTCACTCTTGAATAATTCAACCACTAACTTCCGTTAAGGAACGGAAGAGGGAAGCAGGCCCCTTAAGATTGATCTGTGTTTTTACCTATACAGCACAGACATTTTACCGGCCCCCTTTTTTATATATATATCTTATATATATATATAAATATCTATTCATTCCAGATAGAAGTACAAATCATAACCGATGCTTCTAATCTCGCTTCGGTCTTAAATGCATCTAGCAGACTTTTTTGGGTTCTTGTGATGACATAAGTGATATTTGGTCAGATAATCTCTTCTGGAAGGCAATAAACTTGCGTTATGCTTTTCTTAATACGATATGCAATGGTAGAATGGCCATGATATTATCCGGAGATGACTTCATTCTCTTCTGATCTTGTTTGATCCTACGATAAAAATATCAAATGCGTAATTAAAAATATGTACTAAGTTTTTTAATAGATTTTATTTTAAATTTTAAAAATTATTGTCAATATAAAAATGAATTCTAAAGATTGTTTTGTGAAATTTCCAACTGCGGCGGAAATAAAACGTTTGAAGGTTTCTTGTCTGAAATTAAATCTACAAGTACATAGTCTTCTCTGAACTGTTAGGTTGTTTCCTTCCTAGAATATTGTAATGTTTAACGATGACACGAATATCAGTTAAACAAGGGATCTATCTGCACCAAAGCAAGGACGATGTTGATGAGAGATCAAGATTAAAACTCTACTGCAGACACGCCCCCAGTCATGATAAACCCAGATTCGCTGCCCATATGAAAGATTTAATTGTATAGTCATAAAGAGTCTGTTGTTCAGATCAGTGGTAAAGATAAAACGCAGACACAATTGCACGCAACACAATATACCATATAGGCCTATGAGAAATATCTATACCATCCTTTGCAATTTAATGTTACTCTTATTCTACTGTATCGCTTCGGATAGTAAGGAGCATAATTATATACTGTATTATATAACTATAGTAAGTTTTACAAGACTCAGATTTGTTACTTTTTGAGATAGTGGGTTAAAACAGATCATATTTCCACCTTAACAATTAAGGTAGAGATTATTTTGATAGTGAGCATAGCTTTTCAAAATTATAGAATCTTATAAAGATGCGGCCTCTTTGTTTGATATTTTTTAAAGATTTTAATGGCTAAACGGGTGATATAACAGATTAAAACCGTAATTGGTTAAGTTTTATATCAGTTGCAGCTATGCAGTTACGTGATTCAAAAAGGCACACGAAAGAAAACGTAATTACAAATTGCATTAAGATTAAGCGTTTCGCTTCCTTTCTTGGTTGTGTTTTTATGTTTTCTGAGAACTTCAAAAAATAAAGTAAACAAAGATCAAATGCCATCGGGACACAAGTGTTATATACCGTAGAAGTGCCGGAAGTTGACCTCAGAAGAATGAACGCTATTAATAAGTTAATAGACATCTTGTAGAAGACCTTTGCCACCAACTGCTAACCAGTACATCACGCAGCGAGTGATGGATGATCGTCACTTGAAATACCAGATAACCTGTGTCGATAAGTACCCTCAAATCGTGGGTGCGATCTTCATTAGTTGACCTTTAACCCCTGACCAGTGCCGTAATTATTTTAGCGGGATCTTACTCTAATCAGAGGTATCAATTTAGATGTCGGGAATTCGGGACTCATCGGTTTGATGGATATTCTTCGAAGACTCCGGACTATTAATTATACTCTCAACTCGTTGGTACCAACAGCGTTGTGATGAAAGGTTCCAGTCAGCGCACTATTGGACATGTCATCGGTTGACCTCTCGATATTAACCTTTTTACACCTGGCTCTGAATCGAGCGTTAAATTACAGACCCTCAACATCAAATGCGAGTCAGGTGTTGTCGCAAAAACCATTTTCACTGTATTAATTCGAGGTGTAGGTGGGTTGTAATTTATGGGAAAAAAGAAGGTGAATGCTCAGACGTATTGTTGGATTCGAACATGTAATAGGTTTAACAGTAGCATTATGCCGATTGATCAGATTAAGGGGGAATTTAATACCTCGGAGACGTTTATTTTCGATGGATGGCTTCATAGACATTTAATGACGGTTAAGAAACAACTGCTTTCCTGTTAATAATGGTCGAAATGCGAGAATTGCTGGGATGCGATGGTGAGAATGGAGGGAAACATTGGATAGAGATCGGTGTGGTTGCGAAAGAGGCACGCCCTCAGTAATATGCTATAATGATAGGCCGAGAGTCAAGAGTACGTGTGACCGTCTATGGTCCGCAGGCGTGCCAGCAAAAGTTGACTCACCTTACTTCTAGGCAGAGCGGTAAATTACCTGAATGTATAATTATGCCAAGTGAATGGTTTTTGATTGTTCAATATATATAACTGCAAACGTCTGAAATCTCCTCGAATTTTTGTCTATATAAGTGGTTCTAAAAGTAATGAATATTATTTAATAAACTAATGTAAAGTAATGTTCTAGATTATTAAAGACAATACCATAAGTAAATCCGTTTCGACCCCTTTCTGCTAAATATAGAGAACTTAACTTTGATCGAAATTTTTTCCTCGCAATTAAAAAAAAAAAAAAAATAGGAAAAAATCGAACCGAGTCACGAATAAGAAGAATCGTCGATTGTAAAATTTTTATGGACTTCGAGAACTTTTGCATTAAAAATAAATTATTAGATCGAAACTTGGATAGAATTTGTTAAAATAACTTATAGGCTATGTCTAATCAAGGTTAACTGTCAACTATATTTTTAAGATCTAGAACTATTTCGGAATTTAATTTGATGCTTGTAAAATTTATAGATTTATTTTTAAACATTTGATAATGTTCCAAGACAGATTTTCACAGAAATTTCAAGAATTACTCCACGAAACGGTTCAGAAATAATGTTTCTAACTTACTTCACAACAGATGAATCTATTATTATAGGCCTATCTTAGTATGCGTGCCACTTGTTATGCGTGTCTGAGGTTGGTAAACCCTATTTAACGTAAACAGGAACAATGCTATTTTAAAGAATAAGAGATGCTGAAGATGTACTTAAAACATCTAAGCACAGAGAGCCAAGAAAAATGATGTTGAAGGAACAGAAAGTGGCCGCAACTTGTTAAGAACCGCTCAAACTAGCAACTAAAATGGAAATTTTTAGAGTTAATTGCTTATTTAATTCTTGAAAATTTATGTTTCCAATTCTATTTCTATAAATGCGAGTAAGTGGAAAACTTTAAATATTCATTTATAATTTTTAAATCTATTAAATTATTAAAATATATTTATTTTGCAAACTGAACCATGTAAAATATCTCGCATATATTAGCAATTTCTTTCAAAATTATTTAATTAAAAGCGGGTATTTTTCTCTCGAAGAGAAGGAAAAAAAATTAAAAATAAAAACCAAAAATAAGAAATTAATTGCCTATTCAGGAATATTTTCATTTCTCATAAATCTTATGAGATAAATGTCGCTTCACTTGCATTGCCCCGTATGACGTAAACACATCATGCAATAACTAACCATACTAAAGTATCGGTAGTAAAATATCTACTTCTGGTATGGAAATAGCAAATCATAAAACTTCTTCAGCCTTAACAGATTATAAATCGTTAAAAAATACAGCTAGTAAGAGACGGTCATAAGTAACCTAAAAGATCTGATCAATCTGTAAGATAATATTGTTTTTAAGGTTGTTTTGTTAATTAAATTCCTTAAGTTGAGAGAAAATCACTTCTTATAATAATTACCGTGGAGATCAATTGGAATACCACACAAGTGGTTGGACAACTACTGCAGGAGGTCTCCGTAGATTCAATGATTAGTTACAACAACGGGGTAAGTCAGCTATTGAAATTCTTACCTCGTTCCTAACTTTCTCTTTTCTCCATAGGAGGTAGTTGTGACATAATACCAACACGACTACGTGTTTAGACCATTATCTAATATTTTATTTGCGTTCATTAATGGGTAGGTTTGGGGTTGCCATCTTTATTGTGCTTTAAACAACTACATAAAAGTGGTAAATAATTTACAACTATTAATATTAAGAAAAGAATACTTATATGATTTGCAGATAGAAAGGAGGAGAGAGCAGCCACGTAATCATGATAAAATCCAGCTAACAGTAAATATCTACAGTACGTGATTACTGACTTATTTATGTAAATAAAATACGGCGTACCCCACTAATTGGCCAGCTTGGCATAGTAGGAAACTCTGCGGGTGTTGTGTTAGAACTGCAGGGAGGCCATCTGACCGACCTTCAGTCTAATCAGAACTGCACTGTGCCATCCCTGCTCGCATCTCACCTACCAGAAAAAAGAAAACAAAAACCAAGTCTGAATCTTCACTTGTTTATTGGAAGTTTGTGAAGTAGGAGATCAATGAAAAGTAGTGTTTATGCGGAAAAAATATGATGTTCTTTTATGCTAACACTGTTCAATTAAGGGTTGAGAAACTGTTCTTTGTTCTTTCAATACCTAGCTATAATTATTCTTTCCCAAGCTGTGCCCTTATAGACTAACTTTCTTGTCAGTCAATTTACAATGCTAAAGGAACATTTTCTTGTCTTAATACGGAAACGAATAAAATTAAATTAAACATGCATTTTTTAATGAAAAATAACTATTCAATTGCCAACAGCGATTTTTTTTCTTAGACGTCTTTAGATATTGAAGCTAAACTTCCAATTCCTATTTTTTAAAAATAGCGTAGATAATTTAATTTAACAGAAATTAAGAGCGATATTAAGAAATTTTATATTATGAAATATATTAGTGAAGCTCCATATAATATTTTTTTATAAACGATTGTCTAATATAATGTTTGCAGTTTAATAAATTATTATTTTAAAAAATAATAAGCAAAAGTATGAATAATATATTGTTAATATACTTCGACCCAACAGAAATTGTGTGACACTTCTTACTAAATTATAAATAAAAATTTAAATTGTTTTCCATAAAATTTATACTATTTCTCATGCGAAACGGTGCTTTCAGTAGAAACAATAAGAAAAACTATAATTTATAGCTTTATGAAGCTTCTGTAATAGGCCTACAACTTCATATTCAATTAGGGACCCAGGCCTATTAATAACTGAATGGAATATGTCGTAGACCTATATAATATTTAAACTAGATCTACGTTATTACATTAATCGAAACCTTTGATAAAATTTATTAGGATGACGATCGAGACTTTTTAAAGAATAATAGCCTATACCTGAATAGGCCAAAACCTTAAATATTAAACTTTAAAAACAGTTTATTAAATCGTCTGCATTTATTTAGACGACGAAAATTTATTTAATAAATTGTTTTAATGGGTCTTGGAGACCTAAATCGTGCTTAACTTAATTCTAAATTAGTTCTTTCACGAAATAAAAGGATTACATTCCCCGAAAAATTATTTTTTTTTTCCAAAGTCGTTGTTAGAAGTTTATTAAAAGAAAATTAGATTCTATATTAAAATGTTTCAAATAAATGCCTGAAAAATAATTTTACATATGAAATATTTAATAATTTTTACAAAAGATTATATGAATTTGTAATAAAATTATAGAAAAAATTATTATCTACTAAGATAGCGTATATTTAAATTACGAGAGCGAATATGAAATGAAGAAAGGAAGTAAAGAAAAAATGAATTTTTCTCTGTGAAATGTTAACATTTATTATGATATATGCTGAATATTCTGCTAAAAATCGATATATATATAGGTTATACTATATTGCTAGTATAGCTATGATATTAATTTATAAATTGCAATTGATTGAAGAAAATTGTGAATTACATGACTGTTTAAAACTGTTATGAACCTTGTAACCCATAACTCTTGTTTACAAAATAAAATTAACTATATATTAAGTAGGATAATTAAATTCTCATTCTCAATTCACCCCGAATTTTTGCTAGATTACTATGCCACTTCTGTTTTCGCAAAGTTAATTATAGAGAAAAAAAATATATTGCAAGAAAATATGAATAATTAATTTACAAAAATCTTTCATTTATTTATTTCTTAAAACATCATCTTTCTTACACACAGTAAACATGCCAACAGCCTTTTTTTCTATCCTAATATTTGTTTAACGCTTATTTCAGAATAAAATTAAATATCGCAAAATCGTGTGACAGCAGCCGTTGTAAATAATTTTTTTTAAACTCTAGAATAAATAAGACAAAAAAAAATTCTGTACTTTTGACCCCAAATCAATGCGAAATTAAATTAAAACTCAAAACCCTCAATTATTTTAATTTACCCTACTTCAGTTATTTCATCAAAAAATTTATTTTCAAGTTTTTAACTACAATTAGAACAAAATATTTGCGCTGCGGTAACATTTACGTCAAAGATAACTAAATTTTGAAATTAAGTATTTAAAATTATAGTAGAGAGATTATTTTTACTCTTTATCAATTAATTTTATTCATGCTGAAGATACTTTTGCATTCATAATAATAAAATTCCTATCTACGACTATATTGTTTCTAATTTTATAAACGTCTATGATTTCTACAATTGGATACGAGTAAGTTCGGAAAGTAATTCGTTTTGTGCATTCAAAAGTGATGCAAGTTTAACATAAAAATCTAAAATTATTTTAAAAATCAACTTTATTATTTTATGATATGTAATTTTAAAGTGAAGAATGTTTAAATAAAAATTTCCACTTAGTAAGGTAGGCCCAAAAGTATTGGCTAACTTACATAGAAATCTATCCTATCTTAGGCCAATAAATTTGTAGATCGCGAACTTTTGCGTAAATTTCGTGAATTTAAATTTTGAATATTGATAAATGATCATTTGAGAAAATGTTAACTTGTTTCTTTTTCTGACCCTGAACAAAATAGTAGGAATAAGTCGAAAATTTTAATTATCAAAATTTTAAACCTATAGATATATCAATTCCGATTTATAGTCTGAATCTACGAAATGTTACTGTAATTTAGTCATTATATATTAATATTCTCATAATATCGGTTCGCCAACTTAAGTGTATCTTCGTTTATGGTTAAGAAAATAACAGAAAGACATTCTATCAGAAGGCATCCTTTTAATTTTGCATTTTCACTTATTGTTGCGATACTTTTAGATATTTTCTATCATTCCTAATGTTATAAGTTACGTGTTTCTGCAGTGAAAATATATTTTATCGTCTTTTTAAAGTTTAAGTCGCGCTTATACAGAAAGAACAATAAAAGTTATACGATCAAATCAGTTAATCTCTATTTTGTTAGAAAGAGACGAGCTTAGAATTTGGACTCGTTTACTCCGAAATTAAATTAAATGTTCTCTCTAAGAATATCAGTTTATACAAGACGAGCCTAATTAGTTTAAAATCTTGAAGTTTTAGCAGAAATATTATCACACAAAATAGCTAGTAGCCTGCATTGGATCGAAGCGATAAAATGTTAATATAAATCTCCGTCTGTTAGGGTTTTGTTCCGTTTGTTTAAGTTAAAATGTTTACATATAAGAAATATTCTTGAAATAATTATTTATATTATTATTTAATGTCTTAAAAAATGAAATTTTGATGAAGAGAGAAAAAAATGTTTCAATATTTCTCGCCTTAAGAACCATTTTTGTTTCCACTATGTTAAAATTGTTAGCACACGGCTGAACTTTGATAAAAATTTTATTATTATTTAAAATGCTGAAAATCGTAAGTTATATTTCGGAACTTCCAGGAATAGTTTCGAGATATTTAAGAACTCGTTTAATTTAGTAATTGCGAATTTCGGTTTTAATCTAAGTCAATTTGATCAATTTGAAAATAAAACGCCCTTGTTTTCATGGAGGTGTTGACACAATTTAAATACAAAAATAACAAAAATTAACATTACTATGAACGATCAATAAATGAAAATGTAAATTTTATTAATTTCGCAGTTATAAATTCAACTTCAAACGAAAATTTTTTTAATGCTAAATAGGTTATAACCTAATTTGTTTTCAGATTTGCAGTGTTTACAGAGGAAGAGAGTGGGGGGAGAAAACGCGTAAATTAGACTTTGCTAAACGGACAAACTATAAAACTGTATGAATAAATATCAGTTTGTCAATTAGAAGGATCATTCGTTGCAGATTCTCGGTTGGTTATCAAAATACAGGTTTTATTATTGGGATAGATTTACTTGTTTGGTTTGGGAGAAACTCTAATACATTTGAGTTGATGCTGAAGAGATCGGGGTGGAGACGGCACATGGCATGCATAAATACTAGCGTTAGACCTTACCTCTAGTTGGACGTGTAAAGTACAAGCGGTTAATGAGCAATCCGATTTACGACCTGTCTGGACCAGGGTGAAAGGTCATACGTCGTGGGGAGGTCCGCCAGAACATCATTAGAGGTGACAGATTTAGGAGGAATACATGGTGGTTACAAGGTTGTCGCAGGTAGCCTCCGATCAGCATCACCTGGAATTCAAACGAAAATCACGAGTACCTTAAATAGCCCTGTTTAAGAGCATCAAGTAAATTTTATTGGACTTAACTGCAACGGTATAAAAATGCCATCTCTAAAAAGCTGCCATTAAATTAACATTAAATGAAGGAAAATCTTTAGTAAATTTCTCATAAATTTGCAAATACAAATAATTTCCTGTGCTATCTGAAAAATACGAAATTGTTTAACGTTGTCCATAATAGCCGAATTAATGTTAATTAACAAAAATATCCTATGTCCTTATAGCTTATTATAGGCCTAAGGTATTATGAATCATATTAATATTAATTTAGTAGAGCCTAATCTAAATCAGAAGAAACCAAACCTAATTACTAGACTAAGATTTATACGGGCAGTTCTTTCACAGGCTATAATTAAGGGAATTAGGCTGTCAATATGACTGAAACGAGCATAAAATTTTAGGCTCTCTTTAGATAGCAGTGACATATTCTTATTCGAACAACAGCATCAAGAAAATGATAAAAAAAATAATAATAAAAAATGGCCAAGTCTTACATAAGCAAAATTCCAGTTTCCATTGAAAATTCCAGTTTTAAAAATTAATTATTTTTTCATTTTATTGATTGTCTTAACAAATTTATAGGCACGATTGATTCGATGATGTAAATATTCACGATAACTTATAAGCCTATTCTAGGTGTTATTTCAAATTTTCCTGGAAGGAGATGGATGCAAATGATCGAGAATAAGACCAACCCAAACCGAATAAATGCAAAGACAATTGGCTGGATACGAAGAAAACACGCCTCTGAGAAGTCACAAAGTAGAGTTATCCACATATCTAGGTGAAGTAAAAACAATTAAATGAAACGACAATTAGTGACCTAAGACAGGTGAAACGACACGCATTGAACACCTTGTAATTATCATATGACAAATGGCGAAGTACATACTTGTCTTATTTGTTTTTAAATAGAAACAATAGTAGACTTCAGCAATTAGATGATAAGTCTTTCTTTAATTCAAGATGGTGAACCATGCTCCGGGCATTTATCCAGCCGGAACTATTCTGACTTTTCTTTCACCTTAAATCGATCATCCAGGGAATTGACTTAAGGCTAAGAAGATTTAAATACGCACCCGCCATCTTTTATTTCTCTATCTCAATTCCTATGTGATTATTTCAACAAGTAAAAATAAGAGAACAGGTGAATATCGCATTTTAATAATCCCAGTAGGAAAGAGATTTTTACTCTTTATAATCTTATTCGTATTTGAAAATTGATTTTGTCCTACATCTTTGTCACGGTCACTGCTAACTCTCCTCCAGACTTTCTCCTGTTTCCATGTGATCATGTTACTGCCTTATCCTCACCTATAGGCTTATGCAATGCGATCTTCCCTTGGTTCATCTTTGGTTCAGGTTAACGTTGTCTAGAATGGACATTTCATTTGATCTATGGTGTAGATATCTTCCAAAGAATGGACTTTTTCTAAACATCCATTTTCTTGTCTAAACTTGATATGATTTCCAGACTCTTCCATTGACTATTCATTTAGAACTCGAAATTTTTCCATTCGAATACTCCCGCATACACTAAATTACCAAAACAAATTCGACAGTTATGAATTTCGTCTTAAAATCTCATCAAGTGCTCGATTCGATGCAGAAATCTTGATAATTTTAAATTCATAAATACGTTAGCAATTTACTAATATAAATTTACGAATTTTACGTTTTATGCAGCATCTTAAATCAAATCTAGAGGCATATAATGGCTAGAAACGTATAATAATTAAAAAAATGTATAGATTAGAATAATTCGAGATTCGAATATAGTAGGAAAACAATTTTAATAATTATTATTCTGTTATATTCCTATCATTCTTAATTGGCTAGCAAACTATTCTTTGCCACTTTTATTTCTAATTCCAGCTGATGTCAGCCTGCTAAATAGAGCCACGTGGTGAAGAGATTTGGAACCAGCTGGATCATACTTTTAACCAAAAGACCACAACACGAATCAAGTAAGAACCCCATCTGTGGTTTATGAGGGATACCGCCGCATTGGTGTGGATATTATATAGGGCGTCAGCTGTCTGTAATGGCCTCCTTCACTCGATTCGTGAATTTACTGCGAATCTATTGACGGCGATCGTGTCCAGGCACAGCCACTGACCGATGATTGAGTATCTAGAGAAAACTTGGACGCTGTAAAAATCTTCCATTAAGAGATTCAACATTAAAAACCATCACAATCAAACGCCATTTGCCAGAGAAAGAGAGTATTAATGGAGATCAAAATTCTTTTGTTTCTGAATGAAAGAATCGATTGAAGAGAAAAATATAAAAAAAAAAATCTAGATTAGAAAATAAGTTTTAGAACGACTATTTTCTATCGTAAAACTTCCCCACGGTAGAAGAATAGCGGAACCCATACAGTAACAAGACTTGGAACTCAGATGATCCGATAAAGTCTAAAGAGGAAAAGAATCGGAGATTAAAATCTGTCTGAAACCCTCTAGTCATAGAGTCGGGTTGAATTAAGTTATAAAATCTTTTAGAAAGTCACGAACCTACCACAAAACAATAACTTTAACTAGGGTTAATGCTGTAAAAACAAATCACGAATCTCAACAATATTGCGATTCTTAACTAAGAGAGCGGCAATAAATTACACGACAACGCCCGAGTAATCTTCCAAATATTGTGGTCCTCGTAGTAGGCAATGCTTGTTTCCTGCTTTCTCTGCATATTGTTACTCGAGGCTTCATTTAGGCTTTGGATACAGTTCCCAGTATGGGATTTAATATTCTCTCGAGTAAGCACAGTTAATCAAGACTTGTAGATTTGTTCCTGTTATAATTTAAAATCGCAATACAGCCATTAAAAATAAATAAATCTTTATATTGTATCCTTTTAAAAGTTGGAAATTTTAATGAATAAATAATTAAATTAATCCCGGAAAGTAAAAATTAATAATTCTTGTTTATTTTCTTTCTGCCTATAATTTCTACTAAAACGTTAAAATTATAATAAGTAAAATATTCAGAATGGCTTTAGCTACATAAATTAAGTAATTTTAAATCTAAGATGTGTAGAAAAGTTGTGGTTAATGAATTAAAAACAATCTAGAATTAAAAAATCAAATTATCATTCGCATTTTTACACGCAGCGAAGTGATAATAGACATCGAGCATTGAATTTATCTTGTAAAAATATGATTATAATACGAATGTAGGCCTTCAGAACTCTAAATTGAGTTCATTCCTAAGTAAATAAAGAAGTGCTATCCCAAAGAAAGCACAGAAAGCTTTACCTATTAACATTTATCCTTGTTTGTTGACCTATAGGCAATTCATCCATTTGGAAGCTCTTTGATTTTCCTTAAATAGCTTCTATTCCTTTCTCTTGTCAACGGTCCGATTCAAGACGGACCGTCTAATAATCAAGAATGAAATAACAATAATTTATAACCATGTTTTCTCTGAACAAACCAATAAAAAACTCGTCTGTTGTCCTGTTGCAAGAATATATGTATGATTTGTAGTTACCGTTATGACTTCTAAGCATGCTAACATCCCAAGAATGCTAAACTTAATATAGCTATTTGTTTATTGATATTTAAATAACACAGTACAGGCTTTCTTTTTCTTTATTTCACTTTTAGTTCTTAAGATGTTAACGGATAAATTCGACAGGTAGTATATTTAATTTCTTTAGAAATAAATAACGCAAAACTTTATATATGAGTTCTGCCTACACTATTCATCATAATACTTATTGTAAACTTTTTACTCGCATTTTTTTACTGGAAAAAAACGATTCACACATCTAAGTATACTGCAGAATACCAAATTTCATATCTAAGCTGTTATTTTCATTCGAATAACACGGATAATTCGAATAAAAAGCGCTATAAGATGGTAACATAATATGCACTTAAAACAAGGCGAAACTAAAAAACAATTTCGTTTTAATGCTTTCATATAAATTTTTTTGATAACTAGAACACGAAATCATGCATGTCAGAATTTATCAGATTTGTAAAATATATCAACAATATGTCTAAAATTTGTGAAATTTAACGCGAATAAATGTTTTCGCGTGATAAACATTAAATGCAAAACGTAAACCTAATCAACTTTAAACATTATGAATATTTTTCAATTTTTATTATAAATATGCAAACAAAACATATATGTAACTTATCCGAAAGCCTTTTATTGAAACTCTACTTCAAAATATTAAAAATTTCATCAATTATTAATAAAATTATAAATAGTTTCTAACACAAGCGACAAATTTACATCCTGCATAAAGAAGAATAATTGCTCATCTTCTATAAATTTCGGCACTGAACATTAAGAATACTTTAATAAAACTGTGTTTATGATCTTAAGACTCTGTTGTTTAGTGTTTAAATAG
>WUQG02402474.1:0-17353 GCA_011317285.2 Androctonus mauritanicus | reverse complement strand
TCATCATCTGGTCACTAGAAGCAGTAGTTCTGTGAGACACATGAAAACAATATTACTTATGGGATGACCTGATATAACGACAGGCAAAATAATATATTCTTGAAAGAAACAATAATAAATTTTGATGCTGTTGCATTATATTATTAAATAAAACATTCAAATTAGTATTTTACATATACTTTGTATAACTACAGTTAATTTCTGTATTAACTATAATTGAATTTCATATTAATTAATCCTTATCCAATAAAGTGTTATCATACCAAAAGTGATTGTCAATATTATTGAAGTCTGCTTACAAAATTCTAACACTATCAAATCAAAAGAGAACATTAAATTTATTATCTAAAATTTAGTGTATAATTGTTCTTTTAATAAATGTTTGAAATCAATAATATATTGCTTTGATATAAATATTAAATAGCTATATCATATTTTAGCTATTACAAATATTAATTACTATTTGTAATTATTACTTATCATTTATAGTAATATGAATCTATTGGCTAAGTTAGACTAATTTGAGTTATACTCCTGAATTACACATGGATATTTTTGATGATAACCATTTCTGATCTTGTCACAGACAGGTTACCATCCATGATGTTATCAGCTTTCCAGCTGATCCTATTATCATAGATGGTGACTCAGGATTGAATCTCCTGCAATATGTATTGATATAGAATCTACAACTGAACCTAGATCATCTAACTGGCAAGCAATTATTTCATGCATGGCTAAAATCTATTGATTTCTTAAATACGGAAAATTCAGCTGACTGTATAAAAT
Source organism: Androctonus mauritanicus (assembly GCA_011317285.2). Taxonomy (NCBI): domain Eukaryota; kingdom Metazoa; phylum Arthropoda; class Arachnida; order Scorpiones; family Buthidae; genus Androctonus; species Androctonus mauritanicus. The sequence continues at coordinate 16,564 of WUQG02402474.1, read as the reverse complement.
ATACATTAAGTTTCTTTTATTTGATAATTAAGTTATTTTTAAATCTCATTATTTGAAAGTTATAATTTTTATTTATAAAATAAGATAAATTTATATTATTTGAATGTTATCTATCATACCTAATGCTCTAGATACGGCTAAAGTTCCATTTACTCTCCAAGTTCCTATGAATAATACGCATCCATTTAATCTTTCTATTCTCTCTCTTTCATCCTATAAAGTTTGAAAAAGACCATATCTCAATTTATAGACAGTAAATTAATGAATGATGACAAATAAAACAATATAAGAAAAATATCAAATTATGTTTTAATACAGGTACTACTCACTTTATGACCTACCTGTTTAATGACTGCTCACACTTACATCCGAGCTTATGATTATTTTTTTTTTAATGGAAAATTTGGTTTTCGCCCATATATAACACTTACGATTTCTATTGGATGTAATTCCTGCACTCGTAGTTCCAAAAATTTGAAGAAAAATACTTTGTACATAATTAAAATATAAATTTTTAAGTTGAAATTTGTCTCCAATATTTTCTAAATATATAGGAACAAGTTACTCGCTTAGCAACCAAGTTGTGAGAACGGAACGCGGTCGTTAAGTGAGGAGTACCTGTAGTGTTTGTCTTTACAAATATGCACGAAATACTCTAATTATGAACATTTGGTTCAAGTATTCAATGCTAAGTTATAAACTTTCACATATATCAATATTTTGTTTCAGATTTTTTAAAAATCTATATGAAAATTTTAAAAACCCATTATATATTAGTGTGTAAATTATATTACTAATTATTAATATACATTATTAATGTAATTAGTATATTAGAGACATAATTTAGCAGCAAATGCATAATAAAATTATATAATATATAAATCAAACTCCTCTTATGCAGGAAATACAAAATAAATTGAATTTCTTGCATAAAAACTGTTTTCTTATTATATTATATAAATTGATTTATATAATATAATACAGAGGAGTAGATGTCATTAAACTTCATTAAACTATACAACAGTTAACATGTTAGCATACTATTTTGTAATGACGAAACTTCATCAAAAGTTCTTGAAACCTTGCAATCAGATATTTATTTCAGAGGCTCAGATGCATTACATTACTAATTGTTCTAATTAATAACATACATTATACAATATAGCATATGAAGATGTAAGGTACTTATAAAAGTAATTTTGACTTATGAACCTTTTAATTTATTACAGAATTTTAATTAAGTAATGCATTTCTGAAATTCATAATGTTTATAAATAGAAGACAACTGCTGTATCCGATGTTCCATTCTTTGCCAAACTTAAAAAAATACTTAACAATTTGTACCAATTAACAAATTTCCTAATTTATTTATTCGTGAATATATCACAAAGGAATAAAATTCATTTAGACTCTACTATGCTAGTTTTCAAACAACAATCAACTAATCCATTTTTTTCAGAATACAAGAAAAACTTCTTAAAATATGAAATCAGCATTTAATATATTCCAATTCATAAAGCACTAGATTCTGTCAATCTTCAGTTAATATTATCTATTTTAATATATTATTTTTTGTGTGTCCATTTTTCTATCCAGTTATTTTCAGTGATCCCAATCTGGAATCTAGAGAAACAAATGAGTATTATCTTGTCTTCTGCTTTATTGGAATTCTATCATCATCAAGATATAAATAAAATTGAAAATTAAAAAAAAATAGGGCATTCATAAATTTTATTTATTCTTTTGCAAGCAAAATTGCAATGAATTTGCTTATTAAACATATTCTTGGTTTATTAAAATTTAAAACAAATTTAAAATACTGCTACAGAAAAACACTCAACAGAAGTATCATTAATGAAAGAATTTTAATCTTTCTATTGATGTCATCAGTTTATGAAACTAGAGCTTTTTTCATTGATAAATTTCAAAATAAAACAAAATTTATTAAGCTGACTAATAACTGTGTTATCATACCATTTATTGCATAATATACTGGCTTCTTCAAAGATGTACTTTACATAATTTGTGATTACATGATACTATGACAAAGAGCATGATAATGAGAGAAATTATATAGAAATATACACTGCTATAACATACTAACTAGAATCAGAAAACTTCTAAATTAAACACACTCACTGAGATAGGAATTATATTATAAAGACTTAGATGGTTTTAAACTTGACAGGATATCTAAATAAAATTTATGAAGAATCAAATATTTCCCAACTGCTTCATGAGAATTACATTGTCTTATTTCTATTTTAATTATTATTTCATGTTTATTTGAGTTAACAGTCATAAATATGCAGTGACAGTGGAAGCAGCCATTTTTGTTTACAACAAAGATTAATGTTGACTAAAAGCATTTTTGTCAAATTGATGTGCAAATAAACTTACTTGCATTGTTTTGGAAGATGTATTTGCCATAAATTTTTTATTGCATTTTTATTTTTTATCATCAATGTTCTATTGTGAACAAAAGATTATAGGAATTTTCAATAATGGTATCATTTGCATAGGGTGCCAATAATTTAATAATGCAGTTATTTACTTAAAAATTTTGTTTAAATTTATATTAATATAAAATAATTTTTATTCATCAACATTTTCAACTGAGATAACATTTATTTTATGTTATATTTTCATTATAATTAATAAACACAGTATTTATTTGATTCTAAAATGCACTGATTTACTGTTACTCACGTAATTTTCATATTTTTTATTTTTAATAGATTGAAATACGGAGAAAAAAATTATTCAAATTTTACTTTCACAGTATTTTTATTCTAAATTTTTTAAAGCTCAGTTACAAGACGAAGTTTATTTAAAATATCAACAGCACAAAATATTAAGTGATTCATTAGTATTATTATTACACTGCCTTAATCACTAATAGTATAACTTTAAATAACTCCACACTAACGGCAGTTGTGCTCAACTTAAAATAACTCTTTATTCCTTAATGTTTTCGGCAAAATTAAAACTTGGCCATCTTCCAGGGCTCAATGATTGAGCCCTGAAGATGGCAAGTTTGTATTTTGCTGAAAACATTAGGGAATAAAAAGTTATTTTAAGATGAGCACAACTGCCGTTAGTGTGGAGCTATTTAAAGTTATATTAAAATATTAAGTGTTTCATATTTCAAATTTTGAAATAACAGTTTTGTATCAGAAGTCTGCTGCCATTTTGTTTTCAGTTCTAACTTGCTAAGCATCTGGTAGATTTAAAAAAAGTTTTGTATTTTTTTATTATACTATTTGAGTATTTTTTTTTTTGTATTATAAATGTTATTTTAAATTGTGATTGACATTTATTAAAGATAATTTTATTTGTTTAAAGAAATTAATGAGAGTGAATTTTCCTAAGTGATAAACATGCAGTATAAAATTTCAATTATTTATTAAATAGTAAAATAATGAATAATGATATTTGAAGGAAAGAATTTGTAAATTTTTGAAATAGAGTTGTTGAATTATATATTACAAGAAAGAAAGATTAAAAAATCAAGAGTAAATAAGTCACATGTTCATGAGAGACTTAATTTTTAAATAGAAACAGTTTTATTTTATCATTAAGTATTATATATAATACTTAATGATAAAAACAACATAATACAAATATAATATAATAGCAAATAATATAATATTTAACGAATAGCAGTAGTTTAGTAGTTTATTTTATTGTTAAATATTATATTATTTTATCATTAAGTATTATATATAATATTAACTTCTATGTATAATTACTATGTTTAGATTTAGTCTTACAAGTTAGTATTAATGTCTATGTATTATCTGTAAATGATGTGTTTTACTCCCGAGCGTGCTTGCAACATAGGATGTTAACGATTCCGGAACTATGGTTTAAATGTTTGAAAAGTTCTAGAGAACGCATAAGAACTCTGTTTTATGCGTGTTATGTTAGCTTTATTCTATGTATGTACTGAAGAGGGACTACCCGAAGTCCGAAAACGTTACACTAATAAAAAAACTTCAATGTATAAGACTTGCTCATAGTGCTGTTTTATTGAGATTACAAAGAATAGCAAGTAGAATTGGAGTAATCCTATTTAGTTTTCTTGTTTAGGCTTCTAAACTGATATAGAGTTATCAATAGAATGGCTAAGGCAGTTTCCTACCTATTTCTGTTGCTCTGACAATGCAAGAAAGATTAGTTATGATTCCCTTTTCTGTCCTTTTATTTTCCATTTCTTCTTGTCTATTCTGCATTCTTGGCTTTGTGAATGAAATTTGTCATACTTTCAAAATAACATTTTCAACATGGACAATAAAGTTCAAAATGCAACATATGAGATGTAAAATAACATAAACCCCTCCTTTGGTATAGTAAACATTCCAATTATATAGCTTTGAGCCCTTTAGCAGTCTTTTTTAAATCTGAAAGTTCTTACCAATTGCTTTGACTTCTATAAATATAAAAAACAGCTAACAGTATATTTTCACTGAACTTAATCCTTAAATAACTTAAAAACAGCACTGTTTTGATAGCTAATGTCTAAATTTTAGGTGTCAAAACAGCATGTTTGACCTCCTCTGTCTCTTCTCAATTGACAAGGTCATTTTCTCCTCAAACTTTATTGTTTCCTAAACAGAGTCAAACAATAAAAAATTGATTTATTTAATGTTTATGTTAACCAATGAAAAATAACTAATTATTTTTATTATATTTTCTTCTTTCTGTAATCTTGTTTATTTCAAGAAATCTGTTTATTATTATTTTTAATTAAATTTCTGTATAATTCTCTTGTTCTATTTTTAGTATAACCCAATGTTTTAGATTATTAATTCATATAACATTCATTTTGACTGATTGCCAGCCAATATGACATCTTACATATCTTTTCTATTCTATTACTACTCAGACTGAATAGTTTCCTCTCTGATAGATAGCTATTTAAAATAAGTCCATCCCCTCATTCTTACAAAATGTCATATTCATATAATTTCTTTCTTTTCTTTTGTTTATTAGCTGTTCTGACCAGTATGTCATCCAAGTTTTAAAGTTCCTCAATTCAAAAGCATTAATGAAGTTATTTGAAGTAATCACAGGTACCACAAAATTTAAAAGTAAAACAGAGTTAATTCTTTACTAAAATTTTTTACTATATATCATCATTATTAATTTCATTTATTTTATTATGCCACAGATATATTATTATTCTAATTCAATTTTTTTAATATAGAACTTTATTGGCATGTTTGTTTAACAGAAAATATCAAAAATATTAAAACTGAGATTTGAAAATGACAAAAATTTAACAGATATATTATTAACAATCTAAATCAAATACAAAAAATTTTATTGCAATTAACAAGTAGAAAGCCAGCCAATATATGTGATTGCCAGAGGTACAAATATGATGTTTGAAATCAATTACTAAATAAGCATGCCATATTTACTAAATGATCAAATCTATCAGAAATAACAAACTGTACAATAAGAATTACCTGGGATTGCTATATAAGCATTTGATAAAGTAGAATAACTGATATATACAGAGATTATAATAAAAGTAAATAATACAGCCCTACCAGCACTAAATGATGGTAATAGAACACACAATATAAGACTAGTAGTATCACTTATCATCTCATTTTTGAAGGAGAAATTGTCAACTGCATCAGACATGTGACAAAATTATGGTGAGAAAATAGTTAATAAAGATAACATATTTAGCTGAAAAAAATAGCATATTTTTGACAGTATACAGCATCATGGAGAATATCACCTATTGTTGATATTCATCAAAGACTAGCATGTTTATAGTAAAGCCTGAATGGATACTAGCAGTGTTAAACAATGAGTAAAACATTTTAAAGGCAGTAACAGATGTTAAGATTAACAGTTTGAATACAATCACTATAGATTATATTCAAACTGCTTCTGCCATCTGCAACAAAGAAAGTATATATGCAATTTAAAAAAAAAAAGTGTTTCAAGCAGTGCCAGATTCAGTTAATGCAGGACACAGTTGGATATTTCTCACAGGGCTTTTATATAAATAAAGTAAATAGTCTTTATAAATAAATATCCGTTTTTGTTGGCTGGACTGGTCATATGGAAATGCTTTGGTTTTCCACTCTGGAGGACTTGGATTTGAATCTCAGGTCCCAACTCTTGAAAATATTTATCATCTGGACTTGGCCCATCAATCCCTGTTGTCCACAATCTGGTAATTTCTTCACAGGGGTGGACAGTCTATGGAATGACTTGTTTCACCCCGTCAGTTAGTATTCTTACAAAATGGAAACTAGCATCATCTGTTGAAAAAAAAAAAAAAAAACAAAAAATACTCATTTTTTAGTTAACTCTTTGACTACTACGGATGCATATTTGTATCAAGTGAAAATTATCTCTGTGGACTAAGGACACATATATGCATCAGCAATTGTTTCTATTCAAACACAGAATTGATGTTATCATGTGTTTGAGATAGTCAGATGATAGATTTTGCTTATTTATAACAATAAATAAAAATTTACTTGTATCCAAACACTTTCTATTTGACAGAATGATATTCTTTCAATGAATGACAAACATGATTGCAATAACATTGTAAAATATTATAATAATGATATATAGGTGATGTGGAAAATTTTCATCTTTTATTTTGAGAAAATTAAATCAACATGTGAAAATAAATATTAATTGAATTTTTTATGTATTTATGCAAATTAAAAGGAATTTTTAAAAAAGGTAATAAAGTGCATATCTTTATTTTCTGTGACCACACAAGTGCACAGAAGGCAATTTGCAGTTGATACCGTGCAAGATATTGTGAGACTATGTATGCTACATGCTGCGAAAGTTGGCAGAATACCAATGCAGTTGCAGTTTTGCTGCACATAGTATAGATGACTGGTAATACAAACCTGTATCCAAAATATTGTAATAAGGCTCAATGTAAAAAAAGTGATTGAATATATAGACATTTCTAGTTATTGTAATATTCTGTAACTTCCTTTATTATATCATACCACAAAGCATGCCATTTATGCTTTCTGCAAATGTTGAAAAAACGAGATATATTTTTTTTAATTTTTTTTCTTAATACAATTTTTAATTACATAAACTTTGACAAACATGGGGCTCGATTGGGTCCAATTGGCTTATACCAGCACTGGTTTCAAGTACAAATGAGAAAAAAAAAATACACACAATTTGAATGTTTCAAGAGATGATACAAAATTTAGAATACTGTAAAACTTATGCATACTAGATTCCTTGATTACTGTTTCAAGATCAAAAATATTTGACCATGGAGGAAATTCAGAAAAATAAATGAGAATATCTTCCTCATTTCTCTTAAAATCTGAACTTTTTCATTTTCATTAAGGATCAGATGCAAGAACATTAGTTTAATAATAATGAAGCTGTCAATGCAGCTGTGCAACTTTTGCTATGGATGGCTAGAACAAATTTCTAATGTAAGAGGATCTCCAAATATTCAGAAGGGAGCATCCATAAACTACCCCACATAGTTTAGGGGGAAGTATACCCCCACAGAGTAGGGAGTGTGATGCTAAATGATTAGGAGAGAAGGTCAAGTAAATTGTGATGTCACATTGTAAATTTTTTTGATTTACATTTTTTTAAATTAAAAATATTTTTTTTTTTATAAAATATAAATATTTATGCTTAATTATTCAAAAAAATGAAGAAGTAAACATACCATATATGGAGATATATTTATTATAAAATGAAGACACATACCTACTTTTAAGATATTTATATCCAGTTGTTGGATAGTATATTTATAAATTAAAGAATGCATGTAATGAAGTACCAGCATAAAGTAATTTCTATTTTCTATTATTTTATGTATTTTTTTATTTTTATGTAAAATCAGAGAAAGTTTTTAAATAAAAAAGAGGAGAAGAGAAAAAGATCTTAAAATTGATGTCCTTTTGATGTCATAACAAAGGAAGATCAAGCTTGATATAACAAAAAATGACAAAGAGAAGGAACGGGTATTAAAAAGTATTCAAAACAGCACAATATTTCAGAACAATAGCAAAAATACACTGACTGAGAAGGAAATTTTTGTAGAACATTACATAATTACGTTGATTATACTCATATTTGGTGTTTTCCTTTCATTGCAATTATTTATATATAAAACTTTGTGCTCACAATATTTGGTACAACCTTTGTATAGTATTCACTATCAAGTTTGTTTATAGCATATTGCTTTATAATTTATAATTTTATTTGAGAAATTTTTATTGAACATTTCGTTCAATAATTTAATATTTTCATGTGTATTTAACTATGAACATTTATATACATCTGTATTTTTTAAATAACAGAATTAGAGAAGAAATCGATATCTGCAAGGAATAAATATGGTGAATCCTGCAAATGACAAAGAAATTGCTGTTTGCCAAAAAGAACTGATGCGACTATTTTAGATATATTTGACCTTATTTGTATAGTATTCAATATTTAAATATTTTTTGAAAAGAAATTTGTGAACAATCACACACATCTATATATTTTTAACAACAGAACAAGGAAGATAACGCATCTTTTTTTAAGGGAAAAAAAATTCATGAATTGCTTGCCTGGCATGAAAGCACAATGTAATTAAGCAGATGATTTTAAATTATATAAAACATTTTTTATTTTTAACTGGACTCATGTATAAGCCAATCCCCTTTCTGGAAACTATTTTCCTTCTAAAATTTTTCAATTTATAAATGAATTCTTTTAAAGGTCTAAACTTAAAGATAAATCTCTGAAAACAAACTGAAAATATGTAAATGATATTTATCAAGCTCATCATAAAAGCAAGCACTAGGCAACAGGTAAAAAACCAAAACAATTTAATAAAATGCAAATGTTTTTGATGCTACTGGCATCATTGTCAGGCTATACATCAAACATACATTTAAATTTAAAAAACAAATAATAATAAAGTTCTACAACTTCATTGAGTTACTATGGTTATGATAAATCAAAATATAACAACATTAATAATGCAAAAAACATTATAAAATATCATAAAACAGGAGTGATTATACAATGAAAAATGGGATATAGAACTTACAAGGAGAGGACACAGCTGACTACCCACTGATTTTGATGAAATTGAAGTGATGTAATCTAGAAAAAATATATCGAATACATGCCCGAGCATTTCTGCCAATGCGCCTTATAAATAAAAGTATTAGCCTTTTAAAATTTAGGCTCGGCAAGCTTAAGAAATAAGAAAGAGAAAAAGAGTGCTTTTAGCGTTATGCTTGTAGCATAATTGTTCGTGACGATCCCATAAGCTCAAGGTCGTGGTTTCAAGGCCCATCTTTCTCTGATTTTTTTTTATTATTTAAAAAAATAAAAAAAAAATTAAATTTATATACGTAAAACAAATTTTTCATTTTATTTGATTTTTTATTAATATCTAATGTATTGAAATGTAGTTATTATTTTTTATTCCTAATAAGAGGACATAAAAATCAGGTATACAGAATGTATTGTTTAATATTTTTTTTAATGTAAAACATACATAATGCAATGAATTAAATCACATGTTTTACATTAAAAAAAATATTAAACAATACATTCTGTATACCTGATTTTATGCCCTCTTATTAGGGAATATAATATAATAATTACATTTCAATACATTAAATATTAATAAAAAAATCAAATAAAATAAAATTGTCAGAGAGAGAGAGAGAGAGAGAGAGAGAGAGAGACGGGCCTCGAAGCCACAACCTTGAGATTACGGGAGTGGCACGAACACACTGCTATGAGCATAGTGTTAAAAAGTGCTCTTTTTCTCTTTCTTATTTCTTAAGCTCACCGAGTCTAAATTTTAAAAGGCTAATATTTTTATTTATAAGGCGCATTGGCACAAACACTTGGACACGTATTCGATATTTTTATTTCTAGATTACATCAGTTCAGTTTCATCAAATTCGGTGGGTAGTCAGCTGTGTCCTCTCCTTGTAAGTAAAAAGCACTTACTAAATAAGATTAACAAGAAATAAACACTACCACTAAAGAAAATTATGCAAAGAATCATTCAATAAATCCAAATACAACAAATAACAGATATCACCAAGAAATGTAAATAAAAAATTAAATTTATGAGTGTAAAATTCCATGCACACATGTAAAAATAAGTACAATTATGCTAAAACAAAAACTAAATGTTGCATATAATACCATTCTGATAAAAAGGTTAGAATAATTTTAATTATCAACTTTTCCAAAAAAGGTCTGAAAGATTAAAAACAGAATGATTACAATGCTGCAAATAATTGACAGAAAAATAAGGCTACTTAATTGAAATATGCTTCATAGTTAATGTTCAACTACTTAATAGTTAACAGAGCTTAGCAAAATCAGTATTTTTGTATTCTGTTAAACTAAATAAGTAAAGAAACTAAGGAAATATGAAAAGGAAAAAGCAAATTCTTTCTCATAGACATGCTTATGGGTCTTGCATTAAATTACCTTATTGCTGTTGTTATTAAAGTTAGGATTAGATTTTTGTTTAACTATATTTGTTACTTTCATTAGCTTTTATTCTATGTTATCTGTCTTCAGTTTATGTTATCTTTGTATCTTAGCTTATTTGTGTTTTATCATAATTATAATATATCAATAAATGATATATTATTTAATTATATATATAGTTTAGAAGTTGATTGTTTCATGCTTCTTCCATTTTCTTTCTGAATCTACTATTACCTATTATACACCTTCTAGTGTTTTGACCAAAATCCTAACATGCATTTATCTACATGTCATTTGTCATGCTGGAGCAATACTGTCTAAACTGTTCCTTCAGCACCTAACATTCAAATTTTAGGTGCTGAAGGAACAGTTGTCCATCTAAAATTTGAAATGTTAGGTCCTATATCAGGACCTAACATTCAAATTTTAGATGGACACACAATTTTTGACCCTACTGCAGATCCCACAATTTATCCATTTCTCAATAAATAATATTAACCAGTTTCGATTTTAAAAGTCAAAGTTCAAATAAACTTTTATTACTATATACTCTACCTTATTTGTAAAAAGTTTATGCTTAGCTTATCCATTTTATTTTCAAATAAACTCAAACTTTTCAGATCAACTTGTCATGAGTCTGCAACTCTAATCAGTAAATATTGATCTAATAGATTAAGTCAGTGTTTTCCAAACTGTGGGACATGCAAGAATTAATGAAAACATCATTTTTTATATACAAACAAGCAAAAAATAAATTCAAACTGGTGTTGAAAAAAAAATGAATCAGCAAAAGGTTATAAATACGGTACATATATCCATGTATCCAGGAACTTTCTGCTATAGCTATTTAAAAAAAAATATATCAATTTCGTTTAGTGATTGAAAAAGAATTGTAAGTAGCAATATCTTCATGGCACCAAATTTGAGAGAATTTGTGCTGAAAAATAAGCCCACCCATGACACCAAATATTATGTTGTGTTAAATATGTATTCTATTTTTTGTTTTTCTTGTAAATTTGTTTAATTGTATTAAAAATTATTACACCATAATAAATATATATTTTTTTATGTATAAGAATTTTATTAATACAAAATATGGTATATTATTTTATAATAATAAATTGTAAGTAGAAAATATTTATAAAATTAGACTGTTATGAAAATTAGGGGTGTATCAATTTTTTATGAAAAAGGGAGCACAGACACAAAGTTTGGAAACCACTGGGTTAAGTAACAAACTGTAAAATTATTATTTTAACCATTAAAATATTATTATTATTATTAATACTGTACTTTGCTGATTTTAATGGCTGATGGTGCACCAGGATATCCAGGAAGGCATGTTTTAAATGCTGAAACTTCACTCCATGGACCTCTTCCACATGCATTTATAGCAGCAACTCTAAATTTATAAGCTGTTCCTGGAAGTAATTCTTGTTTCTTTAGCATAGAATGGTCAGGAACTGATACAACATCAATATCCTAAAAATAACAAATCAAATTTAATAAAATATTAAATGTAACAGTTTTAAGATATTTAAAGGCAATGACTTGCAAAAAGCTAGTTTAAGAATGATAAAATTTACAAAAATACTTAATCATTTATGATTATTTATAGTTAATCACACAATGTGAATGCAAAAACATCAATATACTTTGGGAATTTATTATAGAAATTCATAATTTTCTCTTCTTGATTATCAATTGAGAGTCCATGATGAAACACATTTTTGATATGCAAACTTAAATATAAAAATCTTATCCAAATTTAATATTTAATCTAGCATTAGAGAATGATAAATAATTGTGAATACTGATCTGATTAAATCATAAAATAGATCATAAGAAACAACACATTTATTAATATGTGAATTGGATAAAAGATAAGCCAGTATTGGGTAGTTAATTACCCAGCCAAATAATTAGTTAATAATTTAAAGAGTAAATGGGAATTTTTTTAGTATAAATTATTCAGATTTAAATAATAAATTAATAACAAAATATTTCAGATATATATGGACCTAATAACTTGATAGAAGTGTAAGGCCTGATGAGGTCTGCGAAACCTAAAACAATTGTAAATTTTGTCGTTTTAGGATAAAAAAAAGGAAGAAATTTAATTATATATGCTTATATTTAAAATATCTTCCTTGTAATAAGAGAAAGAATTGTAATGTAAATATATAATGAATTAAATCCACTATCCCATACAATCAGAAAATGAGATAAACAAAAGAAATGAATCTTTCTCTTCCTTGGAAAAGGTAAGATCAAAAGTGCATAGATGATCTAGGATGAGATGAGAGAACAAAGTAAAACAAAAAAGTAGATTCCTGGGCATTTAAAAAAGTCAGAAATGAAAAATGTGGATCTAAGAGTTATAGCAGAAAAGATGGTTTTCTCAATCAATCCAATTATGCCTTCAAAAGAATATTAAGGTAGTAATGACCCTGCCTAAAAAAAATGTCTCATTGAAGTTCAATGAACATCCTTCACAACCTTATAGAATATTTTCATCTGGAACTGTACTGTAGAACTGAGAGTGACATACTATATTAACCTGCAATCATCTTTTCTTGAAAAATGGCAGATTTTGCTTAGGTATTTATCCCCATGTTAAAACTTTAAATGATTTAGATTTTGAATAAATTTTCATCAAAATTATTTGAAATTTTTATAAATATACTATGTTTTTTCTCTTTAACAATATAAACATTTTCTCAGGTTTATATTTTGCAGAAGTTTACATTCCCTATATGAGATCATTGAAAATACAATTTTTAATATGAAGATTTAGCCAACCAATGAAATAATTGCTATTCTTGGATAGCAGCTAGTCTTTTGAATAAAACAAGCCATGAATGAAAAAAATCAGACCATATTTTAAAAAAACATCAACAAAAAAACCAGTTAATATGCAATTTTTAATTGATAAATATTAGTCATACTGTGTAATTTGTTTAGAATTTACATAAATTTATTGAAATATTGTAATTTTTATTAATTTATATTTATTGGTATGTTTTTTCTTCATTTCAGTAATTAAGAAATTTCCAAGTTTATATAAAAAACACAAACATATATAGAAATTATCTCCTATCATACATAAACAGCAATACTATTCTTTACTTTGCTCTGATCTGAATCTCATATTTTTCCCAATACCACACTTCCTAGAGTGTAATAGGTAGGAAAAGTGTGAGAAAAGAATACTAATAAAATAATAAAAGTACCATGCTCGTTTTAATGGTGAATTTCTGTTTATAATAATATATATATATATATTTTTGACAAAAATACAGGGAAAATGAAGTAAAAAAATATTACCTATTTTAATAGAATTAAGCAAAATTTCAATATTATCTATGTTATTCTAAGATTTTATAGATTTTCCTATAAAAAATTCATTTTTGCAAAAAATTTCAGTAATTAACTTAATTCAACATGACATTGAAACTACATGAACACAATAATCTAGAATACAAAGAAAAAAGGGCAAGAAAAAAAAGCTAATTTTCTGAAAAATAATCAAATCAAATAAATTTTTGTAAAAATCTTTTAAAATGAAAAATTTTAGCTAGAAAACATTTAGGAATCATGATCAGAGATTCATTATAGTCCTTTTTCAAAAACCCTAAACACAACTGCAATAAGCAGATTAACTACAGGCCAAATTGAAGTTTTAAAATTCTATTGTTTGCCCCTGCATATCATGTCAATGCCCTCTGGCAGTAAATGACCTTGAGCAGCATATATCATTAATGGCACATTACAAGTTAATGTAATGCAGGGGTCCTCAACCTTTTTGTACCTAAGAGCACATTCTAGAATACCGGTCAGATGACGGGCACCATATATTTTTCCAAGGCGAATTTATAGTTGGATATAATTAATAATACATAGACAATGTACAAAAAAACCATTTAATTCCAAAAATATAATTTAACAAAATTATTGTTAATATTCTTGTGTAAAATAAATAATTACTAAATAATGCATACAAAATCTACAAAGTATAAAAATTCTTTATAAAAATATAAATCTCAATGTCAATGTGATTTTTGGCATTGCATTTCATTGGCCATTGCTTTGTAATTAGGAGGAGTATGATGATATTCCTGCTTGTAAGCAATCGTCAAGATGTTCATCTGTGTAAGTCAAAATATTTTTATTGTGGTTGCACAGCAGTGGGTACACATTAAATGATCGGCGGGTGCTATGATGCCCGTGGGCATAGGGTTGGGGACCCCTGATATAGATCATACTGTAAATAATATCAGAAGTATTTTTTAGATATAATAGAAGAAAAGCTATCTATTGACAATCCTAAAGTGAGCAAAGAATTAAATTTTTTAATTCATTGGTTGGTTTATAAAGATAAAACATGCTTAAATTATTGAAAATTAATATTTTTAAATAGAAAACTATCCTGTCATCACGAAGATATAAATGGTTTAGTGTGATGCTATAAGAAAGAAAAATTATAAAAATTCTCTTATTGGAATATCAAAATTTTTGTAAATAGTAGATTAATCACAAAATAAAACTTTCTTAATAATAAAATTATTTATTATAAATGTGGAAGTTTTCATTTGGATATATTCTAAGTGAAAAAAATTATAACAAAAAAGCAAATAATAGAAATTTGTATAAAAATAATTTCATCCATAGGGGAATGGTGTAATCATTCTAATCAAAATGTTTAAAATGCTGTGTCACTTTTGAATTGAGTTCTTCCTGTATTAGACAATAATCTAAAGAAAATACAAAACTGATCTTTTCTAATACAAATACAATCTTTTCTAGATCAATGCAGGTTTCATTATATAATCACTTGATTATATAGTAAAACTTTGATTTATATGGTGGGAAAAATGATTCATTTATTTGATATTTTTTGTTTATTTTGAAGAACTATTATAATTTAACTTAGACTTGTATAATTTAATTTGATCATATCAATAGATTAAATTTTATTCAAATAATATAATAGTAGGCTGGAATATAACATTTATCTTACCAATTGAGAACTATTTGTTTTATTATGCTAACATGTATTCTTGGTATAATCTCATTTTTCATTTAATTGTATTTATTCACAAAAACAATTTTAGATATTTTTAAATTTATGATTAAACAAAAAAAATTCCAGATGAAAACAATTTTATTCTAGAGTTACAATAAACTCTTCATGGATCAAATTTGACTTGTGAACCAGCAGTTGGACAACAATCGCTTAGGCTATAACTGTTTTCTAGAACATATGTATAGGAAAGCTAGCCAGTAATAAGTTAATTTAATGTATCACTGTTTTCCTGAAATCATTTGATATTTAGATTTATTATAATTTTATGTTTGATAGATAGGTAACACTAACTTGTATGGCTATGAGACATTGATAAACTGATAAAAGCCAAGTATACTGAACCAGAGTGCATGCTTTCAATTGGATTGATTTGATTCAACAGTGATATATATTTAAAAATATCTTTATAATTTAATACATAGTGTGCTGTTTCAATTTTACAATATAGTGCTACAGCAATAATGATGATACTAGGGAATAATAGGGAATTTGTAATAATAATTTACTATTAATAAAAATTAATTTTTATTTCGAGAGTTAATTACTATATATTTACTGTAAATCTATTGTAATGTGATATAATATATGCATGTATTATAATAATTCTCTCTGGGTCTCATATAATTTTTATTTTTGATATATTTTCAGTTTTGGCTTGTTTGTATGTCTGTGTTAAGTAAACTCCTAAACATTAGAAACTACAACTGCTAAACTTGACATGGTTTCTCTGCAATTATCCAACTTAAATAACTTGTCTATTTAATAATTTTTTTTAGAACAATCCAAAAATTCTATAAACTTAACAATTTACTTAGTAGATGACACTATATATAATGTCTTTTGATTAAATTTAACTGTATTAGCCATGATGATATAATTGCAATATGATGTCGTCACGACATAACAATGGGTGATATTATAAGACTTTAGATTCATGACATCATAGTGAAGTAACACTATGTGATGCTACATTGCTGCAATGATGTC
>WUQG02402463.1:0-17354 GCA_011317285.2 Androctonus mauritanicus | reverse complement strand
TTCCTCGGGCGACGCGATGCGACTTGGTACGGTCCGATAAGAATGCTATCTGGTACCAAATCCTAGTCGGGGTGCAGAGAATCAAGCAAGGTAAAGTATCAGTGCGATGCATGCTACGGGAAGATAGTGTTCTTATCTCTCGGACAGATAGAATGCTTATTGTTATCGTCCAATGGCTGGACCGAGTCTTTTCTAAACACAGCCGGCGGGACGAATGGATGGCACAGGACCGATATGATAACCAGCGGGTAAATGGCTGACTCCATACACACACACACCAAATTTTATCACATAAACACAGCCCACACCATTGCAGTGAACCTTAAGCCTTCTTCCTTTCTTCTCCCTTATCGCATCCAGCCATGTAGACTTGCATTTAGTGTTCGCGGCAAGAGCTGAAGACACAAACCGACTCCGCTCTACCGATTCCTTTTTCGTGCACTCAAATAAACAAATTGCGTCTCTCTTTCTCTCTCTCTCTCTCTCTCTCTCTCTCTCTGCCTCTTCCTATTTTGCCTCCCTCCCCTGCCGCTAACTCTTTCCGCTGCTCCTTCCTCGTTCTATTGCTCTTGACGTTAACGTGAAATGGAAGGCGGAAACCTGAAGAGATATCGTGAATTTATAAAAGTCGTTGCTGGATGGCACAGTTATTTCTGATGGGTGCATTGTGGGGTGCGTTTGGACTTTATCGAGTCCGTTTCCATCTTCATTTTTTCATCGTCGGGCCCAAGAGCTGGATGAGGTTGCTGGGTATACGAGTTTACCTGATAGTAATGGCACACTGACAGAAAGATGCTCCCTACTTTGAACCAAACTTTTTTCCCCGCCTTGCGTCAAAGATATATTTTAAATTTACTGTAGGTTTTATGTAGCTAGTCAATAACCAACTTAGATGACTATGAGAACCTTCAAAGGAAAAACTGCCTGATGCACGAAACTGAACAGACAATACGTTTTTTTTTCTTGTGCTCTAATTATATAAATTGTAGGGATGAGAAAGCTGATAAATTTTACGTCCTCTACTCTTTTTTCTTTTTTATGTCGTATTTTTGCATTTCAAAAATGTGAAGAACAAAGCTGTCTAATGTGTAATCAAGAAGAAAGTTGCGTCTTTTGTTTGAAATTAAGATTAAAGAGCTTTAAATAGATTAAGTAGACTAAAATTCATTCTCGTTCTTATTAAAAATTAATGATGCAAAAAGATCTCCTCTTTCTCGTATCTCGCCATCTGCTCAGACACCCGTTGGTTATTGAACAAGACGGTGGTCAGTTGGATACTTCGTTGATCACGTGGTGTGATCATTGTCCGACCGGAGGCCATTATTCGAAAACTAGAGCGATTGAATGGCTCTCTAATGTGGCTAGGGTCATTTTGATTACAAGCTACGACATCTTTTCGTGTGTAGCAATTAGTCTATTGCAGCTTTTATAGGACCAAGAGTGCCCATTCTATCGATTTATAGATTTTTCTCCTCCTTAGAGAGCTGATCTTAAGCACGAATTTGTTAATTCATTTAAGAGATTAAACGAGGTGGAATTTACAACAAAATATGCCACGGTACGTAAAGGTAACTACTTTAAAATTATTTTTAAACCAATTATATAAATATTAACGCATCTGTAGAATATTGAATGACCATAAAAACAATTTTAAAAATTTTCTTAAATTCTTTTCAGCGCTACAGTTTTATTTATGGTAGATATCTTGCATTAAGTAGGCTGGAGAAAGAAAGAAGGATTTCGACGTCGTTAATCTCTTATAGGACAGGTAGCAGTTTAGAGAAAGCAGACTATAAAAGGCCATTAAAAGATCGAAACGTACGATATCAACTCCGATTAGTGACATTGGTCAGCAAATCAGTGCTTGGAGTCTCATATAGTTGCGAACACGATACTAAATGATAGATGCAGTTTGCAATGTTGTGACACGTGTCCCGTTTAAATTGTCGCCACCATTACTCAAGTTTATAACGAGTGAAAGCAACTAAATATCCTCAGCACACGTTCCGCAATTGCAATTAACACTTCTGGACACTAACTGCCATGCTTTGCACTAATGGTTGATGGTTAACGACGTATATGGACGGAAGCACTAAACAGATAGCACATAGCGATGCACTCATTGGTCGTCAAATCTCGGCATTTACCGGATTTCCATATATGGAAATCGTCGGTTAATTTAACCAACTTGTTCGATCCTTCTTCTGGGACGGTTAGGTGAAGAGGAAAGCGACAGAAGTTGATTTCTCTTTAACGCTCTTCCTGCCACACAAACTGTTCAAACTCTGTTCTGGATTTTAAGAAACTCGAACGAATCAACGAAAAGTTTGAAAAGTCTAAAGCTAATAACGCAAATGGCGAATGCTGAATGAAAAATGAGGAATTTGGAACGAGAAAGAAGAGAAAAAATGCAATGCGGTAAATAGGATGCAACAGAAAAAGTAGATGCGTGGAATAAAAGCTCACTTTATAGCTTCAGAGAGAGAGAAAGTATGGTGTTAAAAGGGAATGAGTAAAGCTAAAAACTGAGAGCATGAAAAATTGATAGCATAAAAGTATGAGTTTAAATACCGAAAATTGCGATAACTAAAAAGTAATCAACTCTGCTTTAACTTTATAAATGCTATAATGCATAATTCTATCACAGAGACCATGTTTGCATGCAGTATATGTAGTGTATGTATTTATGCAGTGCCAAAAATAGTTTTTTACACTAAAAATACATTTTTAACATAAAAAATTACACACAAGACTGTAGAATTTAAACAGAATATCATAAGTTATAGATAGTAAAACGAAACAGTGTATATTCACGTATTGCACAGGATTTTAACATAAAATTTGCATAACATTTAATGTACCTGACAGAAATTATGATTTTAATTATATAAGCTATTTTAATGGCACAATCGGATTGTATGAGAGGAATTATGTTCATTTGCAT
This sequence comes from Androctonus mauritanicus, assembly GCA_011317285.2. Classification (NCBI taxonomy): domain Eukaryota; kingdom Metazoa; phylum Arthropoda; class Arachnida; order Scorpiones; family Buthidae; genus Androctonus; species Androctonus mauritanicus. Next base: position 14,410 of record WUQG02402463.1, on the reverse strand, counting down.
AAATTTTCTATATATCTTCTCAGTCACTGTCATCTTCATTTATCTGTATTATTGTTTGAAAATTGATGCTGAACACTTCTTGATCATACTGAATGTTACAATGAAGAGCAATAAAAAATATATAATTATATTCTTTAATTATTTTAATTATGAGAGGGGCTTTTAAGTAAAATCTTATGTTTCCACTCATATGCTATACATTAAATTATGGAATTATTTTTAATTTTTGAAGAACGTAAATTTAGAAGTAGAGCTTACGAATAAAAGTTGCAACATTGACCGAATTTGAGAAATCATATTTCAAATAAAATCTTACATGTAACGATTTCAAAATTAGATAAAATTTACGAAAGAAAACTATGAAAATAAATCGGATAAATAGGAGATAAAAAAAGAATACTTAGAAATACTTAAAATAGAAATAAAATTTAAAAGTAGTTCGAGTAAAAAGTCTCCTAGAAGCAAAATTATCAATTAAAACTCCCATCTAGAACGTAACAGAAGCAGATAAGCGACCTTCTAATTCCAGAAACCTTATCTCATCGTAGATAAGATAAAATCCACAATAACTCTCAAAATCCTTTGTAGTCCATAGTTCTAAATTGGTCTAAAATAAAATAAAATGCGAACTGTTGATATAACTCCAAATCTATCATGGCATTTGAGTCAGAAGGAAAGAGAAAAAAGATAAAAGGGGAAAAAAAAATAAAAACTTTAAAACTGGCTTATCTTCTACCAGATCCTGTTGTTTATGAGTCAGCTGGTATAGGGCTCTGTATAATCACAGAACGCTATCTCTGGCTGCAAGTGTCGTCGAAGCATTAGCAGACTAGGCCTTTCTCCGAAAAACTTAATGTTTCTTATCTTAGAATTAAAGTACACACACACAGCAAGATGTAGCTTATCTTCCGTTGTATATCTGGCTGCAACTTCTCTCCTCTCACCAGAGATGAAGCAGATTGCCCAGAATATCTTTACTCTTAGATTGTTAAGTTTTTCTTCTGAATATGTCGATCTTTTGTTTGTCTCGAATATTTAAGGAGAGGGCTCTCTCTTTGATTACATCCCGCCTGCCGTTACTACTTAATTCGATTAATGAATCGGTTCCTTAAATTCATATTTGTGTCTTTCTTCTTGGATAATATGAACCGATTTTGGTGCTGATGTTGTTTTTTTTTCTTCCGTATTTTAAAACGTAAAAACAAGGCAAGATTTTGATAACCCGTATGCCCAAAGGACTAAAAATCAAACAATAATCGATGGCTAATCTATCAAAATAAGTTCGAACCAAGTAATTGCTACGCATCACTAACTATGCAATTAAGAAGAGAAGTATCGCTCGTCTCCATCAACTTGATTTTTCATCCAGAGAAAATTCCAACGTCATCAATCGTCCAATCTTCTTCATCCTTCAATAAAAAAGTAAATAAATATGTGAAACAGAACATTATCAATGAATAGTATACGGAAAATGGAACGATACGTTCCACTTCCGGTTCTTTTTCCTCAGACGGAGCAGCCAAGTGACAGTAATCCATCTACAACAACCTATAGTTAAATCTTGGCACACAATCTTCAGGTTATTATTGCTGCAGCGCATTGCTGCACCTCCTCGTTTATCTCAGCTCCGTGGAGGGCGCCTCGTAAAACCTTGGGGCCGACCTTAATTCCCCCACCTGACAAGATACAATGTCTCGGGGTATTAGCTGACCTGTTAATAGACGATGTGCCTCTTGACAATCCGATCTTCTTTCCAATCACCACGTCAACAAGTTGGCACGCATGCACCACAGACACGATCCGTCACATAACTGTCACGATTGACACTTTTTTCTCCTCTTTTGTCGTCAAATGTTGTTAATGGTTTCTTCTTGTCTCCACTTGCAACGTCACGTTTCTAGTTTCCGCTCCGACTATTGACCTCATAACGGTTTATAAGTCCTTCTGTGATTTACGGGCCGTTTGCCGGGATTAATTTTTTTTTATGCTTCTCTCGGCCGCTCTTCTCTAATTGTTATAGCATTGCAGTTCTGATAAATAATAAAAAAAAAAAAAATGATCAAGAATATTTTTTCCGTGTCTGAGAAATTAGAAAAATCTGCAAATATTTGTTTAATCCCGAATTTAGTTAGTTTCGTGAATTTATTACAGAAGCGAACACGACTTATCAAAATTTTTCTATGGATAAGCTTGATCTCCCACACATAAAACGCTTTTAAATTTTGTTCAAACTTTCGAAGCAAACAGAAATAAGATTTTTTTTTTTTTTAATCCATTTGCACCACTCTAATGAGTTGCCAAACTGAAAATTCCGTTTTATAACTTAATTATTATATTATTCAATCAGAAAATTCGATTATTCCCAACGCCAAGAGCACTTAAAAAAGACGAACCGAAAGCTTCAAGTCCGTGCAAAGAAATACCATTTTCTTCTATTTCTAATGTAAATAGACTCTAAAAAGTTAGACAATAACTTAGAATGAAACTATTCTCCCTAGGAAAGAAATATCGCCTCTTTTAAGAGCTAATTTAGAAGATGCTATCGCCACTCAACGCCCAATCGTCGTGCCAGTGCAACAACAAAAATAATAAAAAATAAAAAAAAAATACTTTAAATAACCTTATAGAATTATCGTTTTCATTAAAAGGTGAATTCATCTTTATTCTAACCGTCCATATTACCTTTTGTTGCACTGGCACGCATTTAAGATCTAGATAATTATTTTTATTATTTATAAAAATGTTTAAAGGTAGAGAGAGAGAGAAAACGTCTAAATAGATTTTTAAAGCGAATGGAGTTGTTCAGATTTATCTCCTTTGCATTTCTTATTACTGCACTTTAACTAAAGAAGAATTTAGCAGATTTTTTTTTTTTGCTAAAAAAAAATATATATATTATACTGAAAGAGTGATTTAGTAAATTCTGTTTACCAAATTTTCTTCTTTTCCGCCGGAATTTAATTCTTAAAAAGCTAAAAATTTGTCAGTTTTTTTGCTGTGCAAACTATCTTCAAGAAGAAACTCATTCTGAATAAACAAAACCCTCCGGCGGTTACAAAAAAAAAACTAGAAGAGGAGGGTGTAATTTACAAACGTGCAACCCCGCTAATCCCCGCAAATTGTAACACAATCCTGGGAAATCCCCCCACATCAACTACCAGATCCCACCTCAACTTCTCTCTTGTAAAAATGCAGCATAATCGTCAGCATGGTCCGCCCCCGACATTACGTGGCCACACCAGTTCCACCCCGTCCCAGGACGAGAGATAACCATCGCTCGTTCCCACACAACTATGGGTCATCTGCAACCCATAATTATCCCCATCTCCTCTCTACGACCCCTTAATTGATTAGGGATGTCCGGAAGGTAAGGAATTTGTCCCTTATTCACGCTCTTTAGCATCAGTTAAAGTCACGTGAAGAATGAAAAACAAAAAAAAAAAAAAGCTGGAGCAACAACTTAAGTCCGATAAAGTTTCTTTCAAGTTATGAGAGTTGTTTGAAGGGTCTTTAAACTATGTATCCAAAAATTGCCCGTCTCTTATCGATGCAATCAAATAATTTTTAAATTCTTACGAGGAAGTTCAATAGCGATTATAATGTCATCAAACCATCTGGTGGTAGGCTATATTGCAAAGAGGGCAAGGACGAGCCTTTATCTCAACCCTTTGCCTTAGTCATCCCACGCAAGAGGAGGAGGTTCACTCTTTACATCTTTAAGAAAGCTGACATTAAACAGGTGGAGGGGTTAACATTACTTTGCAGATAAAAACTTAAATAGAAACACTCAGCAAAGAGGAAGAAAGGGAGGAAGAAAAAAAAAAAAAAAACTTAAAAACAGCAAAGCCCTTATCTCATCTCTCACTTTCTATCTCGTGGGGTGGCTCCCTCTAACGGTACCAGATGCCATTAGGGAGGACACATTCGTAATTTTGCAATTATAAACGTGAATTGGGTCCTTTCTTACTTCGAATTTCGTTGGGAACATCGGTAGATATTTAATGTTTTTTCGAAGATAAACCTAATAAAATAAACGAGTTTGATGCTGTTCTGCATAATTTAGAAAAACAAAGATTCCTACTTACAGGAGATGTACGTTCACATGATATTCTTTTATCTCTTTCAATTCTTAGAGGATAATTATTAAGAAGATAACTCTTTAAGAATTTTCCTTGTCAGGGAGTCACTTTGCGTTTAAAGAGAAAGCTATTACTCTTCTGTCGCTGTCTCTGATACGAATTGCCCCACAAAACTGATTCAGTTTTGTGTGTGTCGCTTACGAACTATCCAAAGTTTCACTCCATTATTGTTGGAAAATTATAGCCCAAAATTCGAAATAGAGAACATTGTTCAGCTAACAATTTTTCAATTGAACAAAAAAAAGGTTTTTTCTTTTTTTTTGTACAATGGAGCGAATTAATAGGAAGGAGAAATAATCCGACAGGAAACGACCCCCGAGGAGAAAAAGAGGGAGAGAAGCTAAGAATGTAGAAAGCTCTAATGTGGATTCTCAAAGTACAAATTTAATCTGTATCTGGTTGGAAGATATTAACATCCCTCTAGCAACACTGCTGCGGGTTGAGAAGCGCAATATTGGTAAGGTATTGGCGTGTCAAAAACCGTAACAAATATCCTTGTACAGGAACCACTAGCCTCGGGCTACAAGTAGAGGCGGTTAGCATTTTGACAAAACGGGATTCCGTCTGAAAGTGTATAAAAGAGAGGCATTTCAGACACATTATTGTGATGTGCTAAGCGTAAATCTTTTTATTCTTTCCTTTTCAGTCTTTCATATGCGTCTTCCCTTTCTGATGTCTATTCTTTTTTCTTATTGATATCACTCTTTCTCTCTTTTTGCTTCCGCTTTGTTCTCTTTCACTTATTTTTATTTTTATTTTTTTCGATCTCTCATTTCCATTTGAAAACATTTGCATAATTTTAATATATTTGAACAGAAATTAATATGAGTGGAGCCGAATATTTTCCAAGCATATCTTCATGTTTATAAAACCGATAACTTCAAACAAATTTTGCTCGTTCTTAACAATAGCTTACTTGAATCAAAACGTGATTGAATTCTTGCTAAATAATTAATATCTCTAATTTATGGCTTAAAATTCTATTTTTGATAATCAAAAATGAATCTTTCGTTTGTTTTAGAAAAGATAAAAAATATTACGGAGATTTTCGGCATTTCACTCGTGTGTATGATATTCAGAAATTGGTCTAAAGGGAATCTCTTGGGGTAAGAGAATCCCTTTAGACATATTGGTGAGAGAGATTATTCATCTGTTGTGTAGGAACAGGAAAGCATTAGTACCGCGAAGACATATGCAAAGTAATATTCGTCTTATTCATCAGCAGAATGCCAATCCCACGAGTAGTTAATGGAAGTACTGGTGATGGATTAGGTCACACGTCACGATCCCACCACGTTCGACCTTGACATTAAATAAGAATCGATTTTTAATACAGAAATAAGCTTCGGAATCCGCGAGATGATCCGATGCTACCGAATTATCACCAAACAGAATCCGACCGATCTGTTTGCAGCCGAGCCCGCTGCAAACATTATCAGCTTGGCAAGCGACGAGAGAAGCGAGCATGCAGAAAGTCTTCTCCTTCGCTTCCCCCTCGCCACCCCCTTCTTTAATACTTCCCGTATCAGCAGTGGGCCGTCAGTGCTCAGCTTCATATTTCATCGCCCGCCCCCGTCAAAGGCGTGAAATTTAGGTGCATAAGCCCCAACGCCAATCCATTTCTCTTATCTTATCATTCTTGCTATCATTCTAGCCCCGTCTTCTTTCTTTTTACCCTCTTTCCCCTTTTGCTCCCCTTCCCCCCGCGCTATTGCAGCGGGGGATATCCGAGCTTCGCGCGAATATGTGCGATGTGTGTGTGAGTGCACTCACAATGTGACCCAGATATGATTAATGTTAATCTTGCCACTGAAGAAGGACTGGTTGAGTTAAGGAGAGGTTTCTTAGAAAAGAGGTCGAATACTTTTTTGATAGGGTAATGGTGGTTGGGGAGTTGTTACGATTACGGAGCTAAAGGCGTTCGGGGGAGGAAAGAAAGAAGGAAAAAAAAAAAAAATATATAACGTTGACGAAGCGATATACTTCCCTTCTGCCGATATCACTAAAGACATTCGCTGAAGTAGAAATAAACATGTCTCCAGCTTGTTTATTTGAATGGGAGGTGCACTCGCCATGGTGCTCTCTCGCATTGCTAACGGCGAGGTTTTAAAAATCACCTTCATTTCCACAACTCTTTTAAACCGTGAATATTTTACAGATTGGAAAATACTACGCTAAATAATTCTCTCCTTCCGGTTCCGAGTAAAAGAATTTTTTAATCCTGGATATACAATCTGCATTCTCTCAATTCTAGCGACTCCTTTTAAGGGAAAATAATTTGTATCCGTTTCTTACTGCTTCTAAAGGATGTATATCTGTATATTTTGTTTTATTGACACTCTGTAGTTCCGAAAGCATTAAAAAATGAATTTTTAGGAACCTATTTTAGAGGATTCTATAAAAACATTCTTGGTGTTCTTTATGAATTAAATAATATAATTTTTTTTTTTCTATTTCTCGAAGGCATAAAATATAAAACATCTACTCTTCCTGAAGGATCTAATGATGACCATATGATAAAAAGATTAGTGTAATTTTATCTCTTTCTAAAGAAACGACATATATGCATCCTATTACTCACGGCCATGTAATTCTGAGAATGTCAAACTTTTACATTTAAATCTAAGCTCGTTAATTACTGGAGTGATAGATGATGAAGCTCGGGAAAACTGGATTGGCCATGTTTTTAAAAAAAAAAAAAAGAATTTACTACTTCATTTAGCTCAACTGTATTTCTATTAATCTCTAAGGAATGAGCTTAACAAACTTATGCCATCAGGCATAGATAGTCGCTGATAGGAAAGATGCAAAGCACGATAAAAAGAACCGAAACGGGAAGGGGGTGTGCAGCATCCTCCTAGTATATCGTTATGAGGGAAGGATGTTTTATATCTCTACATCTCCACTAACAGCAGTTTTTCTTTCCCCAGAATCCCCCCTAAAGTTACGATGTGTTACGAGGGATGATGATAATAAAACCAGCGTTGCCCTGATTAACCAGCAGACGGCCCACCCTTCAGAACTGTCTACTCATTATCTTTCAGATTCAACGACGATAAAAATTTGTGATAAGGAGAGCAAAGCAAAGCAAGTTGAATATTACAAATTGTGTCAATCTATTCCTTTCATCGTCCTTTGAAATAACTGTAATCATAACTTAGACTGCGTGCAACCCTCCAAGACTTGTTTGAAATCGATAATCGGGTTTTAAAAACGTTTCTGGATTAATAAGTTGTCACAAACAAAATTCCTTTCGTGTCTAGGATCAATTTTTTTTTTTTTTTTTTTTTACAGCGATCTGTTTTCACATACTTCAGAGCTTCTAGACTAGCTTTTACGCCTTTTCTTACGATCTAATCCGGATATACGACGTATAATTTATTGGTATCAAAACACCATAATATTGAATAGAAACTACTGACTGTTATCGCGAAATAATAAGAATTCGCAAAAAGTTATTAATATCTCATAAAACAATAGCAACGCACTAATCTGGTATATAAATAAAATAATATTGATGTTAAAAGATAATAACATGTGGTTAAATATTATCTTTATTCATAGTTAAGGATATGAATAAACTATGAGTTATGAATAAAAGTTCTTATGATTCCTTAGAAGTACACGAGAACTTTTTAGTTTCATTATCTCTAAACTATGGTTTATAATATGGTTAATGTATGGTTTATCCATGGTTTTTAGTTTCATTATCTTTATTCTATGGTTCTTATACTATGGTTTATAAGAATAAACCATAGTTTATTCTTATAAACCATAGTAAACTATTATAAACTAAAACCATTATAAGAACCATTATATTGGTTCTTATAATGGTTATTAACCATTAACCATTAACCATAGTAACCATTATAAACTATGGTTTATTCTTATAAGAATAAACCATAGTTTATTCTTATAAACCATAGTAAACCATTCATAAACCATAGCAAACTATTCATAAACCGTAGTTTATTCTTATCCTTAACTATGGTTAAGGATAAGAATAAACTATGGTTCATTATGAATAAAAGTTCCTATGATTCTTTAGAAGTCCATGAGAACTTTCTAATTTAAGCTCGTAGGAACAGAATAGGAAACAACTTTAAAAAAACAACTACATAATCTATCAAAATATTAGAAAACTCTATCGAATCACATTAATTTCTTAACATTTTATTATGGCAGTGAACATGAAAACTTTTAATTCTAAAATTTGCAGAATTAATGCAAAAGTTTGACTGATGTTTGCATTAATTCAGATTTATAATTTCAACAAAATATTTCACTAATTTTTCTTTTTTCTCACACAAGATCAAACTTTACGCAAAAAAAAAGAAACAAATTCTTTTGTATTCCTTGCATTCCGTTGTCAGTACTCATATATGTGTTTCACCAGGTGAATATTAAAATTATTGGCCCGGATTCCTCGAAGAATTGCATCTAAACATTTTAAAACTCCTCTCACAGAATGTTACAGTTTCCAATAACTCACAATCAAAGTATGTTGCAAACATGAAGGTGTTCACAACTAAATCACGCTGTTCGATTATTGTGCAGTTATGTAGTGTGCAAAAGTAATTAATTTTAATTAAAAACAGAATTAATTGTTTAGTATCCTTTGCAAAAAATATATATTTGGAAAGCTCTTAATCAATACCCGACTTTTTTAAAGGCATAAATGTTTTGCAACTTTTTGCATTCTTTTGAGAGTTTATAAATAGCAACTGAAGAACATAAATTTGCATTTTTAAAATTACACATATAGGCAGGCACTTTCCGAGAAAATGAGAGGCCTACTATTATTCGAGGCCCTTCGAAAAAATTTGCAAATGTACAATGGTAAGTGTACAAGAAAAGTGAAAACATTGATAGAGATCTTCAAATTTTGACAAACACTGAAGCTCGAACGGTATAAAAAATATACAAATATACTTTCCTAACATATCGAGTTATAAATTAAGGCCTTGGCTCCCCTCTGATAGCCACTGTATAGAGAGGCCTTGCTTCTTTAGGCCTTTAGAATTGTACAACAGTGTCTAATCTCTGATTAGACACTGTTGTACAATTCTAAAAACTGAGCTATTAAATCAAATTCAAAAAATTTGGTTTGAATCGAATTAAATTGGCCCTTTTCTTCTCTTTACACTCGAATAAACGTGTAATTAATTTTAAAAAATTCCGTCTTAGAAACAAAAAAAAAAAAAAATGTTAAAAGTGATGAAGATAGAAAGGATAATTATTGAAAGTTTTAAGAGCGAAACAAAAGAGAGAGAGAGTGAGTGAGAATTGAAAAAAGGGTAGTAAAAAAAAAAAAAAACAGCGGAGAGGGTTTAAGAAGAGAGAAGAAATTAAGTCATTTCTTACTCCGTTCTATTAACTGTATCCACTGGCAATCCTAATAAGGTTGACGCATTGCCCTATCATTCCATCTGCTTCATTATGGACTTGAGACTCTTCACTAATAAATCCGATCCGAAGCCAAAGTCGGGAAAGAAGAAGAAGCGTCAGAGATAAACAGTGAAGGAAAAAAAAAAAAAAAAATGCAGAAATTAATCAACTAGGTCTATGTTTCCTCTTGTTCGCCTATTGGGAATCTTTTTTTTTCGGGCATGCGCGATTATAAGACGTTTTTCTTTTTCTTTTTTTTTGATCAGAGAAGGAACAAGAAATTTAACGAATTTCGTAGAGGACGACAAACTTTATAAGCCTTTAACCAACGTAAAAAAATCGATTCCGACAGTGTTTTGCTTATCATTTAAATTTTATCGCGGCGATAATGCGCATCTAATTTTTAAGGGTGAATTAGTTAGGTGCGAATGCGTCGAATGAATGAATGAATCGATGTAAGACGAAACAACACTTCCCCCTATTCAAAGGCTCGACTACGGGATAATACAAGCTCGTACACAATACGCGAATTGTTAAAGAGAAGCGAAACAATCCCCCCCTTTCAATGCTCGAATTATTAAATAAATTGCCCTTCGCGCGTAGCTCGCGATCGAATCGCGTCGATGCGAAGCGAGTGTATAATTTATGAATCCGTCTTTTATCTTACTTTCTACTCTAAATTAGTCTAATTTTAACTCGAGGATACGTTGATAGAGTGCCAATAGCTATCTAAAAACTATGTATCGAGAGCGTTTTCTTACAAGATTATCTCGCTCCAAACTTTAGCAGAGAAAACTCGAAAATTCTCTTCACGTTATTATTCCTTAATCTAAACTACTTATGAAAGTAAATAAATAGATTGAAACCACTAACTTTACGATACTCTTCTTCTTCTTTTTTTTTCCTGTCTTCTCGGATGCCGTTTGAAAGTTAACAGTTTTTATACTACAAGCAGCGCAGATCCCACTTCCTATCTAACTTTTTTTTGCTCTTCTGCTAGAATGCAAATAGTACAAAATACACCGAAACTTATCAACAAGATAGTTTAACCCATTATGAGATATATTTTTAAAGCTCTTCATTATTTTTAGCTTATCTTATCTTCTTCTTCAAGGCCTTATAACTGCGTTACGTTAATAATAAATATTTTAATTTCGAAACGATATACTGTATATATATTTTACCTGTTTGCATCATTTAAATATTTTTTAATAAAAAAAATTCTGCATATCAATCTTGTTTTTTTTTTCGATTTTGTAGAAGTAAAAATATATTTGAATTTTTAAGATATGCGAAGAAGAAAAGATAAATAAAAATAAAACAAATATTCTTCGGAAGTTATGAGAATGAAAAATTAAAAATTGAGATCGGAAGAAGGAGAGAAAAGCGAACAGGAAATTGTGAAGGAGAAAATCTAAACAACTGAGAAGGAGAATTAATTAAAACGGGGTGACGGGGGGGAAAAAATCGAAAAATTCTAATAAATTATAAAATAGAAAAGACCAGAAGCGTGCGGGAGGAGAAAATTTTAAATTAAGAAGAGGAAGATGGACGAAAGTTGTCCAGGATGAAAAATAATAATAATAATAAATAAATAAATAAAAAAAGATGATCTTATAAAGTTTTAATTAATCGAATTATGATCTTCTAATCTTCTTCTACGCTTATTAAAAGAGATTAAGATATCCGACACGAGAAACCAGTTTGCGAGCCAAACCCATGGCAGAGCTTTAAACAAACTGCATTCATTATCTGGTATGAAAATCGTCTGTAAATGACAGATTAATGGTTTTTAGATGTGACGATACTCTCGTTCATTGTCTGCACTGGTATTGACAATATCTGACAAACATCCGAACTCGTAACGACGATAAATACGCATCGGAATAAGGTGTCGATACAGGTCAGTTTAGATTGCCAACCGTCTTTACGGCGCATGAGCAGTCGAGGTTAAAGTTTTCCAGCGACCAATTGATTATCTGCAAGTCCATTACCAACAGAAAGATAACAAGAGGTCCGATTTCTGATGATAAAATGTCTATCGACCGTTCGGGTGTATTGCAAAAATGACACTCGCCCCTATCTCTCTAAAGTTCAGACTTAGCTGATGACGTTAGGTGACGTATGATAATTAGGCCTTTTGGGGCCCCTTGGGAATGGCCACATTCGTCGCTTTGCTGGTCAGAAGAGAGGAATGATTTGTGGAAAGATCGACTGGATTACCTCACTCTCTCTTTCTCTATGTGTGTGTGTATGTGTGTTCGATGTTCGCAACTGGTGAATTACGAGGAAAGATAGGGAAATATTTAAGAAGAGAGATATCGAATAGAAAACGTTAGAATAGGTAGATATTTGAGACGGGATATCACAATGGTAGTTGACTAAGATATGCTTTTGAATGGTGTTCGTGTCCCAATACCGAACAGAACCGATAAGAACAACGAATTCAGAAACAAATAGAGAAAAGTAGAAGAGGAAAAAAGTGGTCGAAAGTATAAAGAGAAATGTAAAAATTCTCAAACTAACTGGTAAGTGGAGAAAATAAGTCGGGCAGATGCGCGAAACTGGTCACGAAAGCGTAATTAATGAAGAAGATCTCACGATACAGATGATAGAAGCCTAATTACTAGAGTATCTTTATTCGTGATCTAAAATGTGTAATAGAGTTGTATAATGCCAGTTCATAAGCACGTGATTAAAAGGTAGAGAAGGAGGTGATGACAATCCTACTTTATCTTACTAAATTCTGATTTTTGACTCGCACGTATATATATACGTACATCAATGGTGAATAGCCTGAAAGAAAAAGCGTATAAAAAGAAAATTTAAATGAAAAGTATAAAAATATCGAATCAATTAAGTGAAGCGTAAAGATAGCGAGACGAGTTTACGGGTTCTAATAAAGAACACCAAGGACTTTTGGAGTTTTATAAAAGTGATACGGAGAGAGAGAGAGAGAAGAAGAAGATGAAGCTAAACAATCTTTATTCCTTCGACCTAAAAAAAAAAAAATCCAAAATAGTAAATTTATCAATTTGAATAAAACAAAAGCCGATTGCAGAATGGACTAGTCAGATTTGAGCAGATAGTTGATGGTACCCGGTAATGAGGGAAAGGTGCCTATCTCATTCATCTCTTTCCTCATTTACTAGAAACGGAACAGCGCCTGCATCCATTACTGATGCTAGTGGCACTCGGCAAAGTCAGTCAGATGCTGCGATACTGTTGTGCTTCCTCTTGAAACGTTATCAGTTCGACGTTTCAAAAGTTTTTGAAAATCACTTCTCCTTGTTCGTTCAGTTTCATTCCCTGTTAAAGCTGCTCTTTCTTCTACGACTCTCTTCATTCTATTGGACTTTCATTGTTTACTTTGCATCTCCTTGCTGCTTTTTTTTCCCTTTCATTACTGGCAGCACCGCTTGGGAGAAGAGTTCCAGGCATAAGCTATTTTAATTTAATCTTTTTTTTTTCTTTATTATTTTTTTTTTATCAGACTTTCCAATTCTCGGGCGAATCTCGGTTGATTCGCAGGCCTTCAGACCCATGGCCTGCAAAAACAAAATGTTCCATTTGTACTGTTTATTGTTTCTATAAAACTCGTCTTAGTCTCGAATCCGCTTGTGGATCTCTTCTTGTTTCCTAAAAATTTATCGTTACAATGAGGTGACACGCTTAAAAATTACTCTGCTTACTTATTGAGAATGTAATTTTTTTCAATTTTAAGGTTATAAGATCCAGCAACACACTAAATCTCAAGAATAAACAAGTTTGTATGGTCTGTAGCTCAAAAAAATTAACGTCGTTTCACTTTCAGAAATTATAATTTCAAATTACAAACGTATAAAAGGAGTATGCCATAAATTAGAGACATCGATTGCCATCTCTATAATCTCCTCCAAGCTGAGATGGCCTTTGGATATTAAAGATTAATTCGTTTATAAGTCGGCGATAATGAATATGTGGATAAGCCTGAATTATATCGGTACTACGACATTGACTAAAAGCATAAATCAAGCCTGCTAAGTAACCAATTGAAATTCTGAAAGCGGTAACGGACTAAAATGTCAAGTAGGCTACAAGAAAAGAAAAGAAGAAGAGAAAAAAAAAAATCCGAAAAAATCTGGATGTCCTTGGTGACTGGAAAGAAGATGCGATCTAATGTAGATAAAGATCTGCAACAAGACTAGGCCCTGCTTACTGCTGCCTAACTACCGGTTCTTCGTCCTTCTTCAGTTCTTTAGTGATTTATATTTAGCCTCTTGCAAGGGGTGCGGTGGATTTTTTTTTTTTTTTGTTATGGATTTAAAGCAATTCTCTTAAGAACGTCTTGAATGCCGGGTTAGGGCGAAGAATATCAATATAATGTTAAATAATGGCAGGATTTTGATTCTTCAATCTGAGAAACAACTCCAACGATCTGAATTCGTTATGAGAAATAAAGTAAAAATAATTGTCGTGCAAGTTCATCAGATTTATTAAAAAAAATCACTTGATTCTGTGATCTAAGCGAAGTTATGTCGTGTGATATCTTGTCAAAAATTCATGAAGACTTTCTACATGTTGTCATGTGATACGTACCGGGTTTGAAAAAATGTATTTCTTTAATTATAAAAGTTTACATAAATTTTGGTAATAAAAAATTAAAATATCAAAAGTTTTAGGTTAATATCAACTTTAAAGCGAAGAAAAATCTCCAAAATTGTGAAGATAAAAGTGTTTTCAATCAATTTGGCAACAATTACGCGTCATATATAATACTGTATATGCAATGTATATATACTGTGTGTAGTGTGGGGATATATGCTTTCAATGAAAGAGGTTAACTGGATAAAGAAGATCGCTTGCGATAAGTGATGGTGTCAAAATGTCGCCTGGGTCCCTAA
>WUQG02402452.1:0-17354 GCA_011317285.2 Androctonus mauritanicus | reverse complement strand
TTTTGTGTAATTTGCATTCTTTGTTCCTTTATTCTATTGATGTGAGCCTGATGATGGCAACTGTAAGTTGCTGAAAACGTTAGCAAGTTTTAATAAATGTTTTATTGCAGAAAGTGCTTGATTGTGGATGTAATATCATTAGGTTAATTTGAGCCATTTGATTATTTAGCTAGTCTAAAAGATTTGAAAAAAATTTTTTTGAGAGATGTTTGTGAGAGGGAGGAATGAAAAGAAGCAATATGCATAAACAGAAACTCTAATCAAGGAGTGTATGAGAGAAAAAACGTTGGGAACTGCTGTTTTAGAAGATTCTTAGAGAAAAGAAGTATTTATGTTGCAAGGTTTAGCACTTAATTTCCTTAAGTAATGGTTAGAGAGTTATTTATTGTAGTTTCTATTATTGAGTATTAGTGATTATTCAAATGCTCTGGTAATAGTTGACAAGAGAATATCGTTTTCTCCTTAAATTGTTATTTGATTTATTAGACGTCACATATTTTGTAAGTCTTTCAGTAAATACAGAATAAGACTATCTATTCTCTTATTCAAAATTTTTGATCTGAAACCCCCAATTAGGCTATTTTAATGTAATGTTTATGGGAAAAGCTGTCTCAATTTATGTTATCTCAAATAATGTCACTAGTTTCAATCTGATCTGAGATAACTTTGGAGAATTCCTGTATATAAAAGATTATTTATCAATTTTTCAGAATAGTTTTATTTATACTTTATTTATTATTTATTTATGAATATCATATTTTTATTTATGGAACTAGGTTGCACTTTTAGGAGGTGCTGATCTGCAGTTACAAGAAGCTGCTTTTCAATATGGGCGGAATATGGGAATAGCATTCCAGGTATAATAAAATAAGCTATTATCATCTATATTTATTTTTGATAAGAGATGATGAATCTTAAAATAAATAAAGAACAACAATTAATAAATAATAATAGAAAAAATAAAAATAATATAATATTAAATCTTTTCGCATTTGCCTTTCCTGTTTTCATTTCCTCATATAACACAAATTCTTTAAGATCATAACTTAATAAAAATTTTTCTATTTAATATTTTCAATATCTTCTTCAGCTATATTTATAAGTTAAATTACATTAATAAAAGTTTAAAAAGCTGAATTCTAAAAAATGAATTTTTAAATCAAAAAATATTTTTACATCTATAATATTTATGCTGCATTGTGTATTAATTAAAATTACTATTACTACAGTATTTAAAATAAAATATTTAATATTTAGAATAATTAAAATTAAACCTCAAATATCTTTTCATCAGTGTCATTACATGAATGATTTCAGATGCCTTTTTTTTAAACATTATTAGTCATTGTATCTTTTTATTTTTTTAAGCTACATATTGTTAAATGATTTATATATTATTTATTCATTTATTCTAGTTCAAAAAGAAGCAATTATGTAATTAATTGACATGAAATAAATAAAATTGTGAAAAGTTACCTAATTAAAAATTTATATGATGCTAGGAATACATTTGAATTAAATTTTTTAGATGGTGTGAATATTTTTGTCTTGTTCCAGTTTGAATTCTATATCTTTTGCAAGTTATTTTTAATATTACAAGCACTGAATGAAGTTTATTCAGTTGAAAAGCAAATAATTATCCTATATATTTGTATATAAAGTGATCTGTGTATAAGCCAACCCCCTAACTTTCATGTGTTAGAACAATATGACATTCATTGAAATAAATCAATAATTTCTTTTTTAATTTAAAAATTTTCGAATTCATTTTTCTATTGTAATAAATAAGGCCATTTTGATGAAATGCTAGGTTTAAAATATTGAAATGTTGTGATGTGATGTGAAGAAAAAGCTGAATGGAAAGCAGGATGCAATTATGTTGTGTCATATCATGTTGTATTTCTCTATAATTTTATTGAGATATTTGTTCAGCAGAAAATATCAAAGAAATATTAAAAGTTTTCATCATTTTCACATCTCAACAAAAATATTAAAGTTTAACACTTTCCTGACAGGTATTCAAACATTATTGGAAATTTTGAGAACAGGGATGATGCTTTGTAATATTTTTAATTTTGTTAGTTATATTGAAAAAAATTTTTGTCAATTTGGATATTTATATGAGGAACCAAACATGATGCATATAGTCTGTCACCCATTGTTAGATTGTGCAGTTATTAGAGTAGGATTATTGAATTTGGAAATTTTTATCAGAATTGATGATAAAAGAAAATAAAAAGTCATTAAAAATGTTTAATCAAAAATTTCTATAAATATTATTTATTATTATTAAAAATGTTTATTGCAGTATAATATATATTCATTAATCCATAATTATTTCATAATTTGAAATAAAAAATTTAAAAAAATCTATTTGATAAAGATTTTTAGTTGTCAATAGATGGCAAGCAGTTTAAACAAAGATTAGACAATTATATTATAGCAGGAGATAAGCAAGCAGTCAAATAACAAGGGAAAGAATTGAATGTAAACAAAATCAGCTGATTTAATATTTTCATTTCTAAAAGCTGTTTTTATTATGAATTTATTTTTTCTCTTATATTTTATTATACTATAATTTTTTTTATAAAAATATAATAATATATCTATAATATATAGATGTTTTGAATTTTTTATTTATAAGGGATAAATAGATAAACATTTATCTAAAAATTCATAAGATCCTGAAATGGCTACATACTACAAATTTCCTAATTTATATATAATATAAAGAAAAGAAAATTTTTTGCCAAAATTTTGATTAACTATAAATTATTAAACTTAATAGTCTTTATAATGGAACTATAACATCAACTGTTCTTCATTTGGATGTACAGAATTGAAAATTTGACATGTATGCATCAATCCATTGCAAAAGTCTTAAATGATAAAAACAAATCTGAATCAAAACACACAATGAAAATTTTTCTGTCATTGATGATAATGAAAGAGCTTCTAGCCTATGTGCAATTGTTGGATCTTTAAATCTGATTCCCAAAATCTGCTGCAAAATAATCATCCTCTGTTTCCTAATGATCTAAAATATTTGAAAGTACACAAATTACCAATCAGAAATATTGAGGAATTGCTTTTTTTCCATTTAATATTAACTACTGATATAGGCATTAGCAGCAGCCATGTTTACTCATTAAGACAATTGATCTAATATTCCCAATCTTTTTTTGTGAAGTGGCATTAAATTAATATTTTTGTTTCTTTAAATTGTTTCTTTTGATCAGTGTTTTTTTTAATACAGTTTAAACCTCGATTTTCTGGCATGCTTGGTTCCGGAGCATTGCCAGATTAGTGGTTTTGCTGAACCAGCAGAAGCCACATAAAAATAATTCATCAATACAATTCTAAATTGCTAATTACACTCCTCCCATATCTTTAAAGCATGATATGTTGCTATAAACTTGAACGTATGTAATAAAATTTGATTATTTGAAGTATGAGGCTTGTTATAACCAAATTATTACATCATTAGACTGTTTAGAATTAGACAACTAATTACAGACATTATTCTTATATTTAAAAATGGAAAAATGTACAGATGCTTAAAAATAATTTTGTGTATTTATTTATTTACATATATGTTACATTCCCTTAATTTCTTTCTTATTTGTTCTATTTTTGATACCCTGCAGTATGAAACAGGAAGATTAAGTGAATTTTTAGTCAGGTACAGTATTTATAAAAATATCTTATGGCTCAAATATAAAAAAAAAATATAATAAAAAGTAGAAAGACAGATATTTGAACTCTAAAATAATCATAATTTATATGATGATATCCTCTACCAGAAGTCTGCTATTTTGTCTACATTTTTAACATCAAAATGCTGATAGATTTATGATGTATTTTCTATTTTACAATTTTAGTCTGTCACATATTGTATTTTAAAATACTATATTTGATATTTATAAAAATGATTTCCTTTTTAAACAAATTACAATGTGAAGAAAAATTATTGTATTTTCCCTGGATACATTTATAACACAGTTTACACGTAGCAAAAAATTGCTATTGTTTATATAACAGGTAATTATTTTTTTTATTACTTTTAATATAAATGACAGTAGCATTGTCTACAAAGATAAAATACTAAATAGTAAATCGATGAATTATAAGCTGGGATAAGGATCTGTGCTGCTGTCAGACTGGTATTGACTGGTTGCATTTTCATTCCATCTGTTGCATAAAATTTTCTTTTTTTGAGTATTAGTTTGGTATATTTTCTATTTTTAAGTCACTATTTCAATGATACTTCTTTGTAGATCGAAAATAATAAATTTGTTTTAATATTTCTCTAATAATTATTAATGAATACATACATACATACATACATACATACATACATACATACATACATACATACATACATACACACATTATAATAAAAAATCGAGACCAGAAAATAATAGGAATTTTCTTAATTTTCTTTTCCAAATCATAAGAGAATATTTAGATAATTTATAAAATTGTGCATTCAAAAAAGGAATTTATTTGACATAATTCAGAATCAAATATGCAATTATTTCTATGTTTAATGCTATAATAAAAATGAACATGGTAAGAATAGGGATCATTTTACTGTAATACAGTGGAATGCATAATTATTACAAAATTTGGATTTTTAATTTGATTCTACTTTTTATTGTGAAGAATATTAAATGTAATAAAGAAACAAATCTTGGACATGTATAAAGTTTTTAGATATCACATCTAAGATACATCATCAATATTTAATGTTGTATTTCATATATTTTATAAGTTTATAACCAATTAAGATAAAATTGCTTGATGATTTCTTTAGAGATCGAGTTTGTTCTACTTTTTCATCAGGTATTTAGGGCAGTAGCAGGGATTTTATGCTCTAATAATTTTGTCTGAATTAAAGGAAGTACCAGATTATCAGTGTCCAACCTGATATATATCATTTAAAAAATCTGATAACCAGTTTGTTTTTACTGAATTATTTTCATTTATTTTATTTTATATAATATATTACTTGTGATATAAATATTTTATGTTCTTTTTATATGAAACAATGTGGTAACTTTTAAACAAAATTTTATAGTCCTGAAAATGACTGTTATTAAAATATAATAATTCTGAAAAGAACCATTTTATGTTAACAAAGGTTTTCATTATCAAATGACATAAAATTACCAATAGTATATGAAATCATCAGTCACCCACAACAACAAGCTTATTTAACAAACCAAAAAGATTTTTTCCCTGAACCAGGACTTTGTTTATTATGAAATTCTCAGTCTCTTCTTACCTACCTGCTGTACCAAATGGTTCCCCTTTCTTTATAATAATAATAATAATAATAATAATAATAATAATAATAATAATTTTTTGCACTTATTTGTTAAACCAATTTCTTCAGTAGTATCTTCTAAAATCTGTTTTTACTGATAACAAAGAATCTTCATTAACTTTTTCATTTCTAAAGTATTGAAGAACATGATAAATAATTTCCCTTCTCTGATTATGAAATGATTATCCATATTTTACATTTAAATTGCCCTTCATCACAACCTAAAAATAATGGCATTGAAGCAAATAGAAAATAGAATTTACTGTGGTCTTTCTGTCACTGACAGGACTGTTCAATGGGTATTCTTTTCTTATTAATTGAAAATGAGAGGCAAATGCTTAGTGTACGGACTATAAATAATGTTTAAAACATTATATGCTATCAATAATATGAAAATATCAAGTTGCTATGAAAGTCATGCTGCTGTTTAAGTCAAAAACTTAAGAGAGACCAGGAAATAATAGCAAGAGATGAAAGTTAGAATAGTCAAGATATGAAAATTTAAGTCAAAAATTTAAATTTTCATATCTTGTTTAATTTTCATTAAAATATTTCAAATTAATAAACTAAAAAATTTCCTCTTTCACTTTCTAACTACGTGAAAATTTTATTCAAGTTTTATTTTTCTCTGATTGTTTTTCATTTTTGGAACTTTTATTTGCAATTTTGTAAATCTTAGAAAACAGCTAATAGATGTTGATTCTTTATGATAGCATGGTTTTGGTTGGATAGAGATGGGATTGATTCAAGTTGACATGGCCAGAAATTAGGTCAGGAATTTGGTATCAAGCCTATGGAAATAATTTTGGGATATTGCAAGACATTGCTGTAGCCTATTGAAAGATGTCTTCTTTTCAAAAGATATCAAAATGACCATCATCTGCAAATAACAACTAAACATTATAATGCTAAGCCCTGTTCTTAGCTTGTTTCTGAACTCTCTGAAGCCTTTAGAAAAATTTCAAAGTGAATTGTGATCAGAAGACTTAATGAAATAGATTTATTCTAGATCAGCAATCTTCATCTCATTATCCTCAATTCAGAAAAGGACACACTTAAATTGGTGTCATCAACATATAACTGAGGATACTAACATGCAGGAACTTTCAGAGAAAATGCAATACCTGGAGCAACTATTATTTTTCAGGCCTTCAAAAAAAAGCAAAACAAAATTGACAAATATACAGTTGGTAAGTGTACAAGAAAAGCAAAAACATTGATAGAGAACTTCAAATTTTGACAAACATTGAAGCTCAAACAGTATAAAAGTATACAAATATATTTTTTCTAACATATTCAGTTATAAATTGAGGGCTCTAAAATCATGATGCCCAAGGCAACTGCACCTCTGATAACCACTGCTAATTTGTAATGTTTTATTCATTATACTCAGTCTTCAATCTACTTCCAGAAGGACTTTTATCTAAAGTGAATGTGGTACAAAATATCAGTCATCAAACATTAGAGAAATCAATCATTTCAGATATTGAGGTCTATTGATGGTGATTCTTTGCAAGAATTGTTATCAATTGCACTTATAGTTGCACAGATCTAGTTGTTATGAAAGTTATGGTTCAAGAGCTCAGTATTTTTTCAATATTTCATCACCACATCATTGAGGGAGATATTTTGAATAGATACTGTATAGAGATGAAATCCTTGAACTATATGTTCTTCCATTTGCAAGTGCAATGAATTAAGGATATTGATGGATGATGATATTACTTGTCCATATAAATATTGCCTCATGGACCAATATCTCAATGAACAGAAATTAATCAAATGGATTGGCCAATTAGATATTCTGACCTAATTCAGATTAACTTACATCAGATACTGGTGGAAGATGGATTATTGTTTTTATTCCTGCTCACGAAGGCGTTATTGAGCTTAAGATTACCATTTTGCATGATTAATCATTAATTCCCACAGATCATCTTGACAAACTTGTGACTAAAGATGCAACATTTTTGAAAACTATTGATATTTGATGATATTTGATACTTTTTTAGAAAGAATTAATACTATCTAATTGGAAAATATTGCTACTTGTAACTTTGATGCCAAAAAATTTCAGTAAATAATTGTAATAAATCAAAAATAATTGTCCAAAATATTAGTAATATATTAAACAGAAAATAATAAATGATTAATACAGGAATACCTTGAATAGTATAGCTTCATTTAGTGCAGTTTATAATTTACTCTTGAGAATTTAATTAATACAGAATGATTCACTATAATGCAGTTGTATGTTTATTTCTATCTCTCCTGATATAAGAAAATTTCCTAAAAATCTTACCTTTAAAAATTTATATATATATATATATATAGGTATTCCTCAATTCAACTTGTATTTCTGATTTACAGGAAACTGACAAAATTTTCTGCTTCTTTCCTAAGAGATTTTTAGATATTCACTCAAGCACTTCTAACTCCTTTTGTTTGGAGATAGTTGGAGTCAAAATATTTATTAATTTTAGAAGCATATGTTAGCTTCAATAGAGTACATCTCTCCAAATACAAATAATTGGGACTGAAAGGTTTTACATAATTCAGATTTTATGGAAGTCAGAAAAATTATTGATTTTTTAACAAAAATTCTGAAGCAAAAACTACTGTAGTTAGTGGACTACCATGATTACCCCTATACCATGTTACTACCACATTGTCACCATGGTGCTATATCATACCATTTAACAATGCCACATGATATAATATATTATCAATAATATGATACTTAAAATTAACAAAAAATATATTCCAAACATAAATAAAGTAATATGATCTTTTAAATGTTGTAAACTAACATGTTCAAATTTGTATCTTGAAAATGCTATAAATTTTTATGCTGTGTACCTCAAAAAATGAAAAAATTTCGAAAATTTTTTAAGTAAATATGAATTTACAGAGATTGGATATACGTAAGGGTTGGAGAATACTTGTGTTTTGCTGTAAGATATAATATATAATTATCTAGTAGAGCTGCAACAATAATACATGTCTTGTTTTTGGTATTTTATAATTTTTATTATATGCAAATTTAAAATTTTATTGTTATTTAACTATAAAAATACTACATAATTCTAATAAATATATGAACAACCACAATATATATAGCCTGTACTTTATTGTCATATATAGGCAATTCCTAACTTATATGGATCTAACACAATAGATTCATACTTACATAAAGATTCTTTGACTAAAAACAAAAATACAAGTAACTCTCAATTTATGAAGCCTCAAATTATGAAATTTGTACCTTTACAAATTATGTTACTGTTACATATTATTTACATGAATTTCAATGCATTGCTAGAAGCTTCTGTAAATAGAACAAAAGAAACCAGCTGAGTGTGTCTTCCTCTGTCATTGAGAAGTGGGTGAAAACTTCTGGAAACTGACCTGCAGTTTTACATCAAATTATGAAATTTTGAATTACAAACTAATATGATGAAACCCTGATATAAATCAAGGGTTACATGTAAACTGATTGTAGCAGATAAAACTATAACACAGAGATAAAAGCATTTTCTTCCTAATTTCATCATTATTTATCATATGCACATCTGTTTTATGGGCTTATTAGATTAGTTTTAGTTAGAGCCAGGCATGGACCTGGACCCTCCTGAAAAATTGAAAGTATGGGTCTCAGAATTGAATCTGGAGCGTCCAAAATGGTAAGCAACTGCTTTACCATGCGACTTAAATGATTATTCTTTAATATAACTAATTTTAATATTATGTATTCATGACACACTAGTACTGTGTGGGGTATGCTCCAACATATATAGGATTTCATAAAACATTTCGCTTATGTAAGTTGGGAATTTTCTATACCATGTAATGAAATCCATTCCAGTTCCAACTACAAATAATTTTTCACATCTTATGGTAGTATCAGCAGGACTTTACAATAGAGGAATTGACACCTGGAGCATAGTCATCAAGAAAACTTTCTTAGACATAAGATCCAAATTCAGCTACAAGCTGAATTTGGATCTTATGTCTAAGAAAGTTACTTAAAAGTTACTTAAGTTACTTAAGTTCTTATGTCTAAGAAATTCACTTAAATGGATCTTGGGCCCTTTGGGCCCAAGATCCATTTAAGTGAATTTCTTTATTATATATGATTCTATTCCAAGCATTTCAAGAACCATTCTTGAATTGAAATGAGAACATCTATATAAAGAAACATTGAAGCCAACAAGACTACCATTTTTTTATATTGAATTATATATCATTTTCCTTCTTATTGGATACTAAGTGGCAGGACATCCAAGCTCATCACAAATCATTCATGTCTGTTGGAAGCAATATATAGGACTTAGAATTAAATGTGAATATTTCAGAATGAAAATACAGCTTGCTTTCATTCTGTAATATTGCAAAATCAATGATAATGGTCAACATGAGAATGGATTTTTATTATAAATAATCATTGTCATAAATCAGACACTTATATACTGGGGACCCCTGTACTATAATTCAAATTCATATGCTTGCTTTATACAATAAATTATAAATAGCTCACTTGAAAGCAAATAGTTAATCTGTTTATATAGAATAATATTTATGATCATACATTAAGTTATCTTCACTTCCATAATTTTTTTAAAGCTAAAGAATATATTATAAGATGCTAAAATTTCTGATTCTTAGAATTTTTAATCATAAAGTTTTTAGATTTTATATTTCATTCTTTTTTTACACAATCTATAATCAGACTATTTATATTCACTTACATTTTATAAACACTTGTTAATAAAAATATTATTTAGTTGGTTTAAAGCTAAAACTAAATATAACCATTAACTTAGATAGCTCTCAATATGAACTTGAGATTTTTAGCTATTTTTGTTTAATGAGTTTTAATGATATATAGCACTAATAATTTTTGCATAAGTTTTTTTTTACAAAAAATAACTTTTTCCATATAATTATAGATTAATTTATTATATCAGTTTAAATAAATTATTATTATTATTATTATTATTCTGCATGAGAAAATATTAATTGCATAATTATTATTTAAAGTTGGTAGACGATATGTTAGACTTCATTTCAAGTCAAGCTGAGACAGGCAAACCAGCAACTGCAGACTTAAGATTAGGTTTAGCTACAGCTCCAGTGCTTTTTGCATGTGAAAAGGTAATTATTTTTTCAAATATATTAATATCAAAAATCGTATTTCAACTTATTTCAGTTATGGTTTTAAGATTTCCAATAAGGGAGAATATTGTATTTTAGCATAATAATTCTATCTGGTAATGTTATTTGATATTCATTAGCAACATTATTCGTCACCCAAAATCTGTGATCTCACTAATTATAAATAAGTGTTTTAATTGATCAAAATATTTATTATTCTAAGAAATGTTTTTGATCTCAAGCTAAGATCATCATTGGCTATATTCATTTTCTATTTGGAACATAATTTTGAACATAAGAACATTCTTATGTTCAAAATTATATTCTAAGAATAAATATTTTAATCTTTCAAAATGCTTATTATGTGATTAGTGATCGATGGAATTATAATATGAAGAATATTATAGAGATTTAATATTTATTTTGAATAAAGTTTATCTAAATTGAAAAATAAGTTATTTTAATGAAAAGTAGCTAATGCGAAATTTGTTTTTGTTATTCTCATCAACAGTTAAATGTATGTACAGTATATAGTGTATAGATAATTCTTGATTTACAAGAACTATATATATATTTTATATAGGGTATTCTGAAAAGGAAACCCCAATTTTAAAAAGGAATATCTGAAAAACAGTAGGAATGCTATTTTTTCTGGTTTTTGTCATTATCTTTTGTCTTCTTTAAGCTGAAAATATAATCCATATTTTTCACTTTTTCTTTTACAAAATCAATCAGTATCTGTAGATCTTTTGCACTTTCTATCAATAGCACAATGTCATCTGCATACCTTTAAGTTGTTAATGTTTCTTCCTCCTACCAATCAGTTAATAGTATCAGTTTCTCTGAAAATTTCATCCATTAATAAGTTTAAAATAGACTTATAAATGGAAGAAAGGAAGAATGGAATCCCTCAAATAAGTTGAAAATTATTTACATGATGTTCCTATAAAACTGTGACAGTAAGAAGTCATGCTACTTCCCTGTCCTCCATCTTGTTGCTTCCCATAAAGCAGACAATGGAATTTTGTTATAAACCCAATAGTATTGTATTGTATAGATATGTATGTGGTTTGAAATATCATATTTATGAATATTTAGCATTTCTTTATTGGAATTAATGTGTATATTTTCAATTTTATTGATATTTGAAAGAAAAACTTGTAAACTAAATTCACGAATTTGTAAAAGGGAGAACTATCTGAACAGAAAAAATAAATAAATATATAATAATAAGTCATTTGATTATATTTTTTTGAAATATATTAACATTGCTAATATATATACATTTAGTTTCCAGAATTAAATCCAATGATTATGAGAAGGTTTTCTGAAAGAAGGGATGTTGAACGAGCATATGAAGCTGTACTTAAGGTAAAATTTATTAAATTATTTTATGACAAAAGAAGAATATATAATAATACAGTATAATAAAATTTTAGAATAAACAAATGCTTTATTCAATCCAAAAATAAAAAATATTAAATCACAAAGTTATATTCCAGAATACACAAATATACATATTTGTATTTTATATCAATATTTTGTATTGCATATTTTTCTATACAAATTGATACTGATTGATCAATATCATTTGATATTAATGATTATTTTCATTTATGATAATTTTTGCACTGTTAAATAGAAAATAACATATGGGAAGAGTACCTTCCCCATGTCATTTTCTATTTAACGGTGCAATCTGGCTTAGTTTCTTTTTTCATTCTATTTTTCATAATTGATAATCTGAAAAGGGAAGGTGGTATGAATTTTGAATAAAGTACTGTATTTATACAAATATCTTTTTAACTGGAATTTAAGAAAAATAATAACAACAGCAGAAATTTTCATATATTTGAATTCTAAAATAAAAATAATCTATGTGATGTTCTTCATCAAAAGTCCCATAGGCATGCCTGGCAGAGGGGAAAAGAGGACATATCACCTCCAAAAAATTATTCTGGGGACTTGTCCCCTTTAAAATATATATAGAATTTCATTTGAATTTTGTGATTTAGAAAACTAATTAACATAAGCACTACACAGCAGTCGCAACTTCAAACTTCATTTTAATACAAACGTTTTTGATGTATTACACATCATCTTCAGGTAAAAGATATATACACAAAAGTTTAATATTTATAGAATACTATGTTCTACAAACAATGCTAGGTTACTATAATTACAGGAAATAAACATAAAACAGTTAACTAGGATACAATATGTAAAACTACAAATATAAATATATAAAACTAATAATGCTAAATAAGGTATAAAAACTCAGGTGGTTCCGAACATGTGGTGCAAACATCATTTTGAGTCCTGGTGGCACATAGTTGCTTCTTCGCATTAAAGAGTTGTTTTGTTTAGGAGATACTTCCATGGGGTGGTAGCTCTTGTGTCTGGTGATAATTTAGGAGCTTCTCCTTCTTCTCACTAGTATAAATTTCCATGGTCTCTGCTAATAATGCATGTTTCTCTTTTCTTAAACTTTAAGAAAAGAGAAACACACATTATTAGCGGAGATCATGGAAATTACCGTAATCTATGCCGAGTCAGATCATTAGATGCCTTATTGCTTTGTATAATATAGTATAGTATAGTTTTTCCTTTTTAAATATAAGTAGTAAAAATATAGCTATTTACAACACTACATTTTAGCAATAAAAATAAATAAGTAGAACGATGGGAGAGGATTCCTTAGTAACTGACGAAACCTCTAGAAAAAAGGATTTCCCGTCCTTATGGACCTTACATGATGAATTAGAGTCAGAAGATCGGATTGAAGATCAAAAATTTCAATTCATAATGTCCATACTATTGCTTATTATGAATTAAATTTTGATCTTCAGTTCGATCTTTTGACCGCAATTCATCATCTAAGGTTCATAAAGACGAGAAATTCTCATTTCTATAGATTTCACAAGTTACCAAAACAAATAATTTGATTTCATAAATAACAAAAGTTAATTATTTGCACTTTGGTGGTATAAAAGAAATCGTTTTAAACTCGAGAAATGTACGAGCCGAACTAGTAATTTGCCACAGTATAAAAATTAAATTAAATGCCAAGAATTTCGCTCAAACGTCATAGCTTATATTAAACTACTAGAAGTACAAAGCGATAAAAGGTATAGATACAAATTTTCAAAATAAAGATAATTTTTTGTTGTTGTTAATTAATATATGCATAGTTAATAAAAATGTATATGATGTCGCTCAGTGGCGAACTTTCGCATGGGCGGTGGAGGTGGCTGCCTCGGGCACCGCTACCCCAGGGACCCCTTATTTAGCTTTAAAGCTTGCATTGAGCAATGTTAAATTATAAAAAAAGTTATTATTTTACGACTTTGTTACATATATATATTTTTCTAAAAATAAAAGATTTATTTTAATAGGACCCCAAATATTTCTTACGCTTCCGCGGGTCCTCTTTAAGGCAAAATCCGCTACTGATGTCGCTTACTTTTTTTACCTCCCCACTACACCTCCAATTTTGTCCTGGTGGCCGTGACCAAAAAGTGGCATTACTATGGAAAATATAAAGGCGCAGCTCGACAAATGATAACATATGTTTTTTTTTTGTCAACAGATGACGCCACTTTCCACTCAGTAAGAGTACTAAGTGGGGGGCGAAACAAGCCCTTCCACAGGCTGCCAGCCCCTGCGGAGGGGTCAGCCGGATTGTGGAGGACGGGGATCGACGGACCAGGCCCGGACTCCCTGGTAAATATACTGTCAAAAGTACACAAAAGTATATACAATTTATACTTTTGTGTATTGATGTCAAAGATATAAGAGCGTCGGCCGGATTGGCCGCATGGAAACGCTTCGCCTTTCCACTCTGGAGGAACCGGGTTCGAGTCTCGAGTCCCATCCCTTGAAAAATATTTATCATGGGGTCCGGGCCCGGCCTGTCTATCCCTGTCTTCCAGAATCCGGTTGACTCCTCCGCAGAGGTTGGCTGCCTGTGGAAAGGCTTGTTTTGCCTCGCCATTTAAGTATTCTTCCTGAATGGAAAGTGGCGTCATCTGTTGACCAAAATAAAGAGACAAGAGCCGTTAAATGTTTCACTTTTCGTAACACCCTGAACGCCGTCGCGTATCCCCATTAATTACGTCAAAAGATCACATCAGGAGTGTGAGCAGCTCATGATTGAATCAAGGCTCCACTTAATAATAGGGGAAGAATTGAAAATTTCATTAAAAATAGTAAAGATTCATAAAATATCTGATGAAATTATAATTGTGTATGTAGCCATCTCTCGATATTCGCTAGAGGTTACATTCTGGGAATACACCACACTACAAATTCGCTCAAAGCGAATACATAGATTATATGGAATACGGTACAACGTCGATCATCCGAACCGCTGCCGCCAAAAAAGTTTATAATATAGTGACTGGAAGAGTGCTCAATGTTAGAAAAGCGTCGGCCAGATTGGCCGCGTGGAAACGCTTCAGCTTTCTGTTCTGGAGGACTCGGGTTCGAGTCTCGGGCCCCACCCCTTGAAAATATTTATCATGGGGTCCGGGCCTTGCCCGTCGATCCCCGTTTCCACCATCCGGCTGATCCCTCCGTAGGCGTGGGCAGCCTGTGGAAGGGCTTGTTTCGCCCCGCCGCTTAGTGTTCTTCCTGAATGGAAAGTGGCGTCATCTGTTGACCAAAAAGAAAAGTTAGAAAAGGGAGGACGTCGATTGGTAGGCTCTGCCATGTTTAGGTTGGATATTTTCGCGAACATACAGTACATTAAGTTCTATAGTTAATTGACTTTGTTTTAATGGGATACGTCTGGCCATCAAAACAAAGTCAATTAACTATTGAATTGATGTACTTTGCGAAAATAGACCACCTGACCATAGCAGAGCATACCAATCAACGTCCTCGCTTTTCTAATATTGAGCAGTCAATCCAATATTTTTAATTCACTAATTATT
This sequence comes from Androctonus mauritanicus, assembly GCA_011317285.2. NCBI lineage: Eukaryota > Metazoa > Arthropoda > Arachnida > Scorpiones > Buthidae > Androctonus > Androctonus mauritanicus. The sequence continues at coordinate 1,937 of WUQG02402452.1, read as the reverse complement.
ATCCTGAGGCATTATTATTTCAGCTGGTATATTCTCTTCCGATTATTTATTCGAAGATATGCAATGTAACATAGAAATTTTCTGAATTTGTCATTACAGAATGTTTTTACTATACATTTTTACACCGCTTTTACCGTGTAGGTACTAACGGCGGGGCAATTAGTTCCGATCATGGGCCGCTCACACTCCTGATGGGATCAACTGTCAGGTGGAGGATGGGATTCAGTTAGCCGAGCCCGGACCCTTCGTGAAAAAAAATTTAAGAATGTGAGTCGGATATTGAAATCGTATTCTTCAGGATGAAAGCATATCCCGTTTCCACCGCAACCATTCGGTCGACCATTACAGGAATTAATAAAATGTTGGGTTTACCTCTATAATATGTTTTAGCTATTGTAAAAAATAATTTAGGAAACGTTTTGTAAATAATAATGAAAACGCAGACATTTTGGTTGTTATTTATTTACAAAACATTTTCTAACTTTTTTTTATAATAATTCATACTGAGCCGGATTGGCCGCGTGGAAACGCTTCGGCTTTCCATTCTGGAGGATCCGGGTTCGAGTTTCGGGTCCCACTCCTTGATCATGAGGTCTGGGCCCGTCCGTCGAGCCCCGTCGTCCATAATCCAGCTGACATGGGCAGCCTGAGTACTAAGTGGTGGGCTTGTTTCTCCTGCCACTTAGTACTCTTACTGAGTGGAAACTGGCGTAATCTGTTGACAAAAAAATAGGCCTGGTCCAGACTCCATGATAAATATTTTCAAGAGGTGGGACTCAAGAATCGAATCCGGGTCTTTCAGAGTGGAAAGTCGAAGTGTTTCCACGCAGGCAATTTGGCCGATTAGAATAGACCGCCTGTTGCAGGATTGTTATAGCCTGTCATTTAGTAATACCCTTGGTAATACTCAACCTCCTTGGCATCCTTGCTCTTTGATAATATCAACGTCATACCGCTTATAAGAAAATGGCGTAGTCTGTTGAGAAAAATTAAAATAATACTTCATATTTTAAAATACAATATTAATAACCTTGCTTAGAATAATTTAATTCTGGGTCTAATTGCATACTTTTTTTTAAATGGATATTCTTCGTGAATGTTTGATTAATTCGAATTATTTTATTAATCGAATCAACTTTGATTCCAAGTAATTCAAATAATCATTGCAAATAATCCATGAAATAATCGACATTCTATATCAATCAACGAGCTAGAATATTCTAGCTCGTTGGTATTAATCATCGATGGCAATAATGGATATTATGGGAACGCAAGGAAGTTGTGGGAATGTTTTATATCGTTTCTATATAAAATAAAATGAAATAAAATTTTCTTTATTCAATAGCAAAAAAGCTTACAAGAAAATATATTAATCTTTGTAATATATCTGTAATTTTTAACCTAAATTGATGGCGGCTTCGTTTCAATTTTTCTATGGTAAACTTGCAGTAGTTTCTGATGCTTTTTGAGAAAAATTAGTTAAAATTATTTTTTCAATAAAAACATTTTATTTAAAAAGAAAACTTAATACTAGAAAATTGAAAATCGCAAAGTAGCAAAATCTATAGAACATTCTAAAATTTTGATCATAAATATCTGACTGTAAAATAGCGAAACTGTGACAATCTGGAGATTGATAGTAGAATTTGAAAACAAAAATGCAATACTGTATATGAAGTCGACCTCGGTATCAGCCATGAATTCGTTTCAAGACCTAACGGATATAAAATTCGCGAATGTTCAAGTCCCTAAAATAGTCGGCCGGATTGGCCGCGTGGAAACGCTTTGGCTTTCCACTCTGGAGGACCTGAGTTCGAGTTTCCGGTTCCACTTCTTGAAAATTTTTATCATGAGGTCCGGATTCGGCCCGGACAATCCTCATCGTCTTTCACAATCCGACTGATGCCTCCGCAGGGATTGGCAACCTGTGGAAGGGT
>WUQG02402441.1:0-17354 GCA_011317285.2 Androctonus mauritanicus | reverse complement strand
TAATTCTGGAACATAAACTAAAAATTCCGGCACACCCTGTACCTACAAAAATAAACTTTAGTACACTTTTAGCAAATTTTAAACATGATGGACTCATGTCTATTAAACATTAATAGACTCGAATTTTTTAAAAAAGTATCCTATTTCACAAAAATAGGTACATCCTTTTGGGACGCCCTGTATATTAATAAAATATTCAAAATATTAGAAATTATATTTTATAATAAATAAGTAGTACTAAAAGAATTATTTACTTTCTTAATGTGTTCTTTATTTTTAAATGATTAAAATTAATGAATTAAAATACTGTACTTGTATATCGAAATCATTTTTAATGGCATAATCAACATATTAAATAATTCTTTTTTTCATAATCAATAGATGACGCCACATTCCACTATGTCAAGTATTAAATGACGAGGAGAAGCCAACCTTGTCAGAGGCTGCTTACTTCGGAACTAGACTCGAGTCAAAAGAACTGAATTGCTATTTGGACTGACGATATGGTTATTCATTCGCAAAAGTACCAGGTACAAGTACGAAAAGCTAGAAATAATATTAGTTACATTAATCTTTTAGAATAGCAGCATTCTACTTTCTAGATATAGCCATCTTAGCGAGTACAGTGGCGCAACAGATAACGTATTTGACTACGATCCGCTGGCGTAAAAATATCCATCTCTTACGTTGGAACTGACTCACCAGTGATAAAAAAAATCCATCAGTTATTTTGAAACTGGCTTGCCAATGACAAAAACATTCATATTTTACTTTGGAACTGGCCTGATGGAGGCTCAGTCCAGTGGCGCAATGGACAATCTGTCTAACTACGACCTGCTGACGTAAAAATATTCCATCCCTTATTATGGAATTGGCCCCCGACGACAAAACACTCATCACTTACATTTTTTTTTGTCACACAGATATCGCCATTTTCTATTCTATAAGAATACTAAATGATGTGGTGAAACAAGCTCTTCCAAAGTCTGCCCAACCTGCGGAGGAGTCAGCCGGATTGTGGAGGATGGGGATCGACAGGTCGGGGGATCCAGATCCCATGATAAACTTTTTCAAGGGTTGAGACCCGAGACTCGAACCATGTCCTCCAGAGAGGAAAGCAGAAGCGACCAATCCGGCCTCATCACTTACATTGAAATTGGTCCACCAACGACAAAAACACTCATCACTTATATGAGAACTGGCTGACAGGCTAAAAATATCCAGCTCTTATTTGGGAACTGGCCCACAGTGATAAAAACATCGCTCATTTATTTTGAAACTGCCCAGACAATGACAAAAACTATTAATATTTTACTTTGTAATATGTTTCTTTGTTACTTTATAACCGGCGGCTCAGACTAGTGGCGCAATGAATAACATGTCTGATTACAACCATCGGCTTAAAAATATCCATCTCTTATTTTGGAATTGGCTTAAAAATATTCATACTTTATTTCGGGACTGGCCCAGCAGTAGTAAAACACTCATCGCTTATATTATGGATAGAACACCAATAATAAAAATATCTATCTGTTATTTTGGAACTGTTTGATCTACCTGATATTTTAAAACTGATTGGCTTAATCAATTCAAAAGTAACAAAGTATCGTTAGTTTGGAACTAGTTAGACGAGTAACTTCCAAAAATAACAGATTTTTATCACTGACCGGCCAGAAAGCGATGAGTATTTTTATCACTAGCCAGCCAGTTCTAACGTAAGCGATGGTTTTGATAAGATTTTTATCGCTGGCCGGCTAATTCTAATGTAAACGATGAGTATTTTTGTCGCTGATGGCCAGTTCTAAAGTAAGAAATGAGATTTTTTTGTGGGTTGGAACTGAAACAGGTAGATATTTGGAACTGGAACTGGTAGTACTTGTTACTGAAAAATACTCACTTGACACAGGAAAAATATTCGGAACAGATATCGATGGCCGGGCCTGACCCACGAATATGTTTTCTAAGGAATAGGACCCGAAATCGAACTCTGAGTCCTCTACATATATCCATGGTCCTCTAGTGAAAAACCGAAGCGTTTTCACGCGGCAAATCCGATTAACTATTATGTAGTTCTATAATTATTAATTCTGTTCGTTCTTCCGAAAATTACAGGAAAACCTCTAGAAGATTAAACGTTCGCCATGTTTAAACAAATAAATCTACAAGGTTAATTAAACTTAATTTCAGTTCAACTACATCGGCCAAATTTGATAAAAATCCAATCAAATAGTTCAAAAGTTATTCAGGAGAAACCTTTGAAGTTTGAACGTGTGTCATTTTTAAACTATTAAAAGATAAATGTTTAATTGACGTGTGAACGAGATCATCTTTAATGGTAGAACATCCTATCAAGTTTCACGAAAATATACTAAGTAATTCTAAAGTTATCAGTGGGGGGAAACACACATAGCATGGTGATATTATAATCCTTATTATCCTTCGGAAAGTAAGCTAAAAATAGATTGAAAATTATAAGAACTAAGTATTTTTTAATAGGTATAATAGTCGTGAGAATATACTTAATGAAAAAAATCTGTTATTGATATTAAAAACAATTAAATTATATAGCTAAAACATAAATTCCGCTGGTCGAACAAAATAATTTTGCTACAAAATATTATATTTATAAAATTAATAAATACGTTGCTCATAATCTTGTTTATTTATGAATTTTAAACTTATCGAAGACATTTATTTTTCTATATATAACACATAAGTTAATTAAAATTATATGAATCGATAAACATTAATCTTATTTAAAAAATATTCAACATCAGAAAAAACTAAGCAATCCTATAATTCTAAAATAGACAAAATAATGACGAAACAAAACGATAATTAAATGAATGATACATATAAAAATATTAATAAATATAAAAAAAATCAACTGAAATGTTAAATATTACAGGATAGAACATAGCATGTTTATAAAGAAAAATATTCGAACGAAATCCACGTTTAGAATTTAATATCGAGTGTTATTTAATTAATTATTTATATAAAAATACTTAACATTCTTGTAGTGAATATATTCAAATGTATTCGTAGATAATATTACTTGTGAAATAATCTACGAGCTGTTTTTAAGGAACCGGTATCAAGAAAGTGTTCGAGTCGAACAAACAAGATAAAATCCAGTTTTAATTATGATTATGTAACAGATAATGTTGCATTTATTTATTTATTTTATTTTAAGAAGCCCGCCATAGTTATAAAACAAAATTGCCAAACTCTCTTCAAAATTTAACGAGTATATTCATTTAAAATTTCTCGATATGTTAGATACGGTTTATGTACAATAAAATCAGATGTTTTAAACATAATACAGCATTTAAAAGTTAAGAGTAAATCTAAAAGATTAAAGTACATCATATATTACGAACATTTCGATGAAATTTGTTGCTTTTCATTGCAAATGAATGCATTAATTAATTAATTAAAACAGGAATAAACGAAATTTACCTTCTTATAAGCAAAAAAGCAAAATCGTCATCGACCATACAGGTGAATTTTTCGCATTTTTTCTTATTATACCAAACTTCGTGGTTTTCTCGATTTTTATTTTTCACTTTACATTTGCCTGAATGGAAAAAAAAATCAAGCTCTCTTAACTATCTCAAAAATATAAAAAAAAAAATTATAAATCCAAAGAATTGTTTTTCGATCTAAATATTAATTATTATCTGAATAATTTATGACGTAGAACAGCGGTTCCCAACCTGTGGTACGAGTACCTCTAAGGTGCCGAAAATAATAGCGGAAAACACCAGAAAAGGAGTTAAAATAAACCGGCAAAATCAAATGTTGAAGTAATTAAAAAATTGAAATAATTTTTTAAACGTCAAAAAATAAAAATAAAAACGAATAAATATTAAGTTAGTTTGAACTGTTTGATTGTTTAGCTAGCCTAAAAAAATTTGAAAAAAATCTTTTTTGAGGGATGTGTGCGAGAGGGGAATTAAAAGAAGCAATACTCATAAATGGAAACCCTAATTGAGGAGTACGTGAAAGAAAAAACGTTGGGAATCGCTGATGTAGAAAAATCATCATATATAACGTTCTATCGCTTTCAAATTATAGCTTATCTAAACAAAGTTTCTTCTAGATTATATAAATTTTATCTATAAAAATTTTAGGAAGGAAGATTATTAGTTAAAGTAAATATTTTATATAAAAAAAAGAGAAGTTTCGATATAACTATATTACGCCGTAAATGCTTTATAAACTCGCTTTATCAAACTGTAAAATAAGAAGAGAGAAAGTCTAAGATCTAAAATTAATTCATATTTTAAAGAAATAACGCTTAATTCTCTCTAATCGTCGAATATTTAATGAGGATAGAATTACAACAACACGCAAAGGAGCAAAAACTCACCATTGACATTGGGTACAACCCGGAAACGTACATTTGGCTTATTTCCAGACTTTTGAAATGCACTCAGTAACGTTACCAGTATACTGATGGCTAGAAATATTAATGCGCACTTCATGTTACGAAAGAAAATAACGTTTTTATGAAAAAAATTTACAACTAAGTCCACTAATACTAACTGAACGATACAACTCTATGTAGGCCTACTCTATACCGTTAATTACTCCCTTATCCCGACCAACTTATTAAACGGGAAATACTGTCGTAGTTAATGAATTGCAATTTAGTAGCTATTATGATTCCTTGTCTGAGTATTATACAATATACCACACTAATTTTTGTGTTTACAGAAATCGTATATTTTAAGTTATTAATTTTATCAATATCGACTTCATCCTTAAATAATGCATCGGAGAAAATAATTTTTATTTATGTAACGTTGCGTTAAATCGTAACTACCAACGTCTAGGAAAACAAATATGAGTCATACAGTAGTTTATCTGAATATAATATAATATATCTATCTGAAATAGCTTTAATATCTTATCTTAAAATATATTTAGAAGCGTTATAAGTGCAATGCACTGCGCTATCAAAACTGGATATCGAGTCTTTCAGTCCTTCTCCGAGTTAAAATAAGTTTTCACATAATTTTGCTACCAATTAATAAAAAATATCTTCACCAAACATTGATAATTAAATCAAGATTTATTTACAAAATCGATGAAATTTCTTTTTTACAAAGTTCCTCATAAAGAAAGGAAGCAAATTCGAAAGTATGATGAATGCCGTTGAAAAATATTTAATTAATTATTTTCTTCCCAGCAAAATGAGTTTTTTTAAATACGAATGTTATTTATAAATAATTATAATGTGATGTTTTAGTTGCATTTGGGCGAGGACGGACAGCAGTGAGGAAAATACGGTTCTAGTATTTGTCTTTCGCAGTTTACCTTGTATCTGCAACTGTAAAAATAAAATAAAAATTAATTACTAATACATATATATTAAATATTTTATAAAGTATAAAGCAATAATATATAAACATGTTGCTGCTAACTAACAATTGGTTCCAAAATTTAAAAAATAATAATATGTAAAAATATGAATATAATACTTATTTATCTGAATATAATCTATTTTTATGACAGAAATTAGTTTACATTTAAATCAAATGTAAACTACAGATAAGACTGAGTAAATATATTTATTTAATTTGTGATTTATAAGTTTGTTTGCCATGATTAATAATGGAGAAAATATACTGATAAGTTTAAAAATTATTTTAAAGCATAATTAAAAGTCAAAAATTTGTTCATAATTGCTGGATAATTCAGTTACGATTTTTATAATATATACTGTTATATATTATCAAACTGATCCGATTTCTTCACATTTAATGATCAAGAACAGTTCTATACTTCACGCTTATAGGGAACTTGCTGCATAGTTAATGGTATCAAAAATTTTTCTTCAAATAACGTGTTAAACTGAAAGCAATGAAATATTTATAATTTATTGCTTTATACTTACAATAAACTATCCATTTTTTAAACGTTTAAAGCAGAAATTTTGCTTATAAAGACACTTACAACACATTAATCATTCGAAACAATTAGCGTGTTTTAAAAGCCAATCGTTTAATGAAAATTATTAATGAATGGAAACCATAAGATTAAACAAAGTTTAGAAAATAAATTTACCTCTGAACTTCTAGATAAGCTTTCTGCGCCGTTATGTGGCATGTCTTAATTTCGCATCGATCAGAGTCATGAAAAACCGAGCCATCTTCTAAATGAATCCAAGGGCCCAAGATGCATTTTCCTATCGATTTATAAGAAAAAAAAATTAATTTCGACAATTAAGTGATAAGTAAAAATTTAATTCGACAATTATAATAAAATATAAATTTACTTTCACGTCTGGGTACTCCTTGATAGGTGATCACTCCAACCTGATCGGAAGGTTTTATACAAAATACTGATTGAAACAATACCAAGAAGACTAGAAAGCGCTTCATGTTCGACCTGAAGAATATTCGATTATCTGATTGATCCTATATATATAAATATCACGATCGGAATGGCCTCCGATAATTTTACAACCTTCTCACAAGGGGGTGTTTGTAAATGTTTATTCATTTTAATCACGTCATCCTGTTTACATCTATTCAATGATTTCAGAAGGAAATTTTTTTTTAATTTTAAATCTAAATTTAAATTTTTTATAGGAATGTTTTTTTATTTGAAAAGTAAATTATTAAACATAATTATCACGTATAGAACTGTAAAGCTAAACTCTATCGATGTAGAAATGTTAACTTGTATGCTGTATTTTAATAATTCCGAATTACGTATTTATTACATAACAAACAGTTGTCGTCATTAATACAGAGTGATTTTGGTCATTCATGACCCATATTTTCGGATTTTTAAGACCCTGACATAAAAACAAAATTTCGAATAAACATTCCTGTTAGAATAACAACAGTGCCGTTATAAGAAATCATTTAAAAACAAGCAAAGAAAAAAAAACCTTTCCTTTCATCCGAAAATTATAAATTAAAAAAAAAATTAAATTTTTAAAAAATATGAAAGTAAAAAAAATTGAATTTTTTATATTCAATTTTATTATTATTATTTTTTTAATGTAGTTTTATCTTTAAAATAAACTTTTATATATTGAAACTTCTACAGTTCCGCTTTTTATTTTATTATACAATACAGTATAATAAAATGAAATGAGGAAATACAGATAAAAATATTATCTAAAGTAATAAATAATATGAAATTTTCGAGAGCGCAGTGGTTAATCTGAAATTATAAATTTCCTGACGCTTTAATCGATTATTTTTAATAATTTTATTAAATTTATTTTCTCTAATCATATTTTAAACTAATATTATACAGCATTATTAAGATATATAGCATTATTTCTTAATTTCCTTTCCGGATTTCCTTTAAAGTAAGCGATACGTGTTTGCATTAGTTTTATAAAGTTCATGGAAGTTCTTTTTATAAACTCTTTCGTTGAGAATGAAAAAAAAATCAAATCTTTTAATAAAAATAAATGTGTAATTCTATCTTGTTAACAACATTCTTAATTAACATAAATTTAGGATACGAAGTTCAAATGTTTTTGACCCTATGTTCGATCATTTAATTAAATTTCGCAAGCTTTAAAACGTCATTCAATTGTGTAATTATGGTTGGACGTGATGTTTATTTCGTATTAAAAAGTAACCCGCTTATTAAAAAAAATAGTTGATTATTGAAAACCTATAACAAACGATAAAAATAATTTTCCAATTAAATATTTCTGTTTTCGTCATAATTTAGTCGAATTGATTTACGTACGAGTTTATAAACATCCTATTTTATGCACATACTGAATCCTACTTTCTACAACGAATTTTCACCATATTTTCTATGAGATGAATGACTACATTATGTATATTTTGACGTTAAAAAAGGGGGTTTCATTCTATACCGTACTCGCGTATATATCTTTATAAAATATGTTCACTCTAGGTTAAATTTTTGGAGCCACATTTAATAGTCCAAGATCTAGTCTATATGAACTATATGCAAAAAAGCAAAATTATGTTATAAGTAATTTAATTTTGGCACATTTTTAAAGTCATTAATTTCGTGCGATTGACCATGAGCTTTACTAACAAAAAGTAGAAGTGATGTAACATTCAGATACGCTTTAAAAAATAGAGAGGCCTGTAAAGGAGAGATATAAACAAGTCAAAGACCATGTTAGGATTTAAAAAAAAGGATTATATAAATATTATGTCTTTAAAAAGTATATAATCGTTACGTCTACGTAGAGAATATATATGTTAAATATATAAAATATCCAGAATATATTAAATTTATATTATTTTAAATATTCATAAGTTTTCTAATACACTAGAAAGCTTATTATGAGAGAATATTAAAAGAAGACTCGTTACATCTTACAACATATTACGAGTTTATGTTATTTCTATTCAACTCAATAGGGAATATCGACTGATTAGTTTATAAAATCTGGGATCAAATTTTATAGATCATCAATCACTATTTATTCCAGAATGACAAAATCTGGATTCAATTTGTCGATTTTATTATTCCACTCATATTTCGACAGTAGGGAGTTTCCGCACAGCTACGGATCAGCTCCGATCGATAACTAAAATCGTATCGTTTCGGAAGGTTATCCATAATGGCTTCAGCGATCGAAGTTAGTTCGAACCACCGACACCAGATGCTCTATTATCGTAAATTCTCTCGATTCTCGTAAATTATTTCTATTCTATCTTCTATTATCTCTAATAAAGATCATCTGTCATATTAAACCGATGACGACCGATTTTAAGATTCTGGGTTGTATCGGCCGGTCCCGAAAACACAAAAAGGTGTTTTTATCAGTCAACTATACGACCGAAATAGATACGAAAAGCGAGATAAGATTCACAACCTGGCGCATGCGCAGACCGTGGACTTTATGGGTCGGAACCGAGTCGTAACTGTGCGGAAACTCCCTAATATCTCAGGTTCGAAACCAATAATATTTATTCTAGTATTCACTTACATAATATGATACAGTCAAAATGTGCAAAAATTTGAATATAATCAACACGTTATATTCAAATTACATCGAGGAATAATTTAAACTTTTGTATATATTCTCTTTTATATCAGTTTCTTATAATTAAGCAATCTTTATGGTTTCGTATTTATATGAAATTAAGCTTGTATATCATCTTCAGTAATAATTTCCCTGTTTTATTCCTTTCAGAATAGAAAAAATTACTTAATAAACTACAGATCCAAAGTAGACAAAACAAAGATAATATACTTACTCCATTAATTCATGTTAAATCCTTTCTCTGTATCCTTCCCCATTTTCCAGCGACGTGCATTCCATGAAAGCTGTGGAAGCGCCGCTTCCCTTGTATTTTCTAATAATAAATATACAGTAATACCTCGACTTACACGAGTGTCTTAACTTATGAGTTTTTAAGTTGAGACATTCGCAAGTCGAGGTACTACTGTATATTACTATTTGTATTTTAGAAAATAGAAGGGAAGCGGCGCTTCCACAGCTTCCATAGATTGCACGCCACTGCCATTTTCTCATTCTTATACACTATTCTCGCTTCATATTTTTCCGTACAGTTAAATCAGTCCGGTAAAATACTTGAATCAGATAAAAATACGGGGATCAGATCAAATTATGATTTTTTCCATCGAAATTTTACCTAATTCTTTAATTATCCGAACATATAGTTCTACTTTAGTGGAAGGAGGAAATACGTCTGTCTCCCTTCAAAACTAATCAGGGAAATTCGATATAAATTTACCAGTACTGATTAAAAAAATACTAAAGATAAAAAATTAATAATGTGTATATTCATTAAGATTTATATATTATTATTATAATTATACGTATATGAATTATAAAATATTGTATAAAATAATTTATTGCTAAATTTTGCCAGTAGAGGGTTCTAACGTTAAGCATGAAATACACGTACATATACAATACAATTCGTAAAGAAGAAAATCATTATTAAAAATCTAAGCGGCTGCAAAAATTTAACATAGAGTGAACATGTTTTATAGATATATATGCAGGTAGCGTATGGAAAAAAAACTCCTTTTTATAAATTAAAAAATATATATAATGTAATCTTTTATCTCAGAAAATATGGTGAAACTTTCATTGTAAAAACTAGGATACAGTATACACAAAGTAGGACGTTTATAAACTCATAGGCAGGTTTAGAGAACGTAGCATATTATACTGCTATATTAGATTTCTAAATTTATTCACGCATTTCTTTTTATTCTTCGAATTCCTCAAATTTTTTGTTTATTGAGGATCATATTAACTCTACTAGTAAAAACTGGATGTGATGTAACATTCGGATATATTTTAAAAAATAGCCAGGCCTTGACTTTCTTTTTCTTTATAGTTAGCTTATGTATAAAGACATCAAATCCTAACTTTCATTTATTTATTTAATTTAATACATACCACAGGAGTGAATTCCTCTCCAAATATGCCTCCTCAAAATACAAAGAAAATCATAAAATTCAATACATCAAATTTGAACAATATTCATTAAAACTTTTAAAAGCTCTTACACAAAATGATTAGTGTTTTTAGTCATGATTTGATGTCATTAATAATCATTACAATAAGTAGACGCATTCATACGAGTCATTCAATTTTTTTATAGCACATTCATTTATCATCATTTTATTCCTCTTACGTTTCTATATATTTCCCCTAATATCGTATTCCAGTTTAATTTTGTGCTTTTCCTAGTACATCGAATTGTTACTCACGCAGTGCAATAAGAGAAGAAGAATATTTTCTTAAACTGTATACACAATTTTGCAATTTTATACAAATATTTATTTCTTTTAATAGAACATATAGCCATTATATTCATACTAGAAGCATGCTGGAAAATCCAGCCTTTGTATACTTAACTACATGGGACTTCTTAAAAATTTTTCAAGTATAATTTCCTATCCATTTTCGATCCAAACCATTTAGAGATATTGATAAATTAAAACTAACAAAATTATATAAAAAAATAATAACAACAACAACATCTGTCAAACTAGATTTTAGTGTTGCGATCGTGGAAATTTTGAGTCGAATTTTGTGATTGTTTTTCCCGCTTTTATGGACTAAATGACATAATTTTATTAATATCTTTAATACGTTTACAGTAATGGAGTGACCAACTATTAGCGTGATTATTTTCAATTACAGGTACTCCTCACTTAACGACCGAGTTCCATTCTCACGACTTGATTGTAGAACGAATTGGTCGCTAAGCGAGTAACTTGTTCGAATATAGTGAATTTAGAACATGTTACTCGCTTAAGTTCTCACGGCTGTAAAGATATTTATATCATAATTATGCATAAAGTATTTTTCTTCATCAGATTTTTGGAGCTATAAGTGAGCAGAATTACATGCGATAGAAGTCGTAAGCGACGCATATGGGCGAAAATCAAATTTTCTATTTAAAAAAACAATAGTCATAAACGCGGACGTAAATTCGAGCAGTCGTTAAACAGGTAAGTCGTTAAGTGAGGAGTACCTGCAAAATACGAACTGGAAACGAAAGTTTCGCGTATGACTATACAGTAAACTACTTTTTAAGGTTCATTATTGAACAATTTTAAACAAATTTTTATCCTAAAATTCTCCCAAAAAAACCTTAAACATTAAAGTTGAAACTTTGGAGGAATTCAAAAACTTTTAATCGAAATCAGTTTTAAGGATTTTTTTTTAATAAAATGATGGGAATAGTTTTTAAACAAATCGGAAAATTTGCGTACGTCTATGATAGAACTCCAAATAAATTATTATTTTTTATAATAAAAAAATTTTATCAATGTCGATGTGGGATGAATTAAATTCTTTATTTAATTACTGTATTTTATTTTTTAATTGCTAGTAATGCAATCCGTAGAATTTATTGTAATTTATTAATTAAATTTATATGCTGTATTTTTCAAACCTCAGCTTTTTAACAAAGAAATTCAGTGTCTATTAAAGCAAATACAGTATCACCATAAGCCTATGAGAAAATGCAGTGGGACCCGAACTATACACTTGCAATTTATTTATTTTATTTTTATGAACTCTGATAAAATATCAATGAGAGTTTGATTTCGTACCTTCGAGATTAGGCCGAATTTTTTTTTAATGAAAGTAGGCGATTATGTGACATTATTGTCACTATGTGAAGCTCACGATAGCAATGAAAAGAATATTGCGTCTAACATGCTAATACGCTAGCCAAAATATGCCAAAATTAACCTGTAATTCTTTCTTAGTATCGTGACAATGACGCGCTTGACATAGGTACAATTAAAATTGGTATTCTGGTCTACTCTCTCATATAATTAATAAAGATAGATATTTGAGCTATTTATAAAAATAGAGAGGCACTACTAAGAAAGTATTTGTATAATTTATTAATAATATGTTATCATAAGAGAGCATTTTTCTAACTTGCGTGTGATATCAAATAATAAATATAACAAATATAATTTTTTGACAATCATTAGAAAAACGAATTTCAGTTATGAATGTAGGAAAATAACTTAATGGGGCAATATAATAAGAGAAGCATCCATAAACTACTACAATCGCGCTGTTTCTAACATTTTTTGATCCCTCTTTTCCTTTTGTCATTTTTTGTCGTATCAAGCTTGTCCCTTGGTCTTAACGTCACAAATTTGAACACCCTCTCTCCTTCTAATTAATAATTTTTCCTCCGACTTTACGTAAAAATAAAAACACATAACATAGTTTAAAATATGAATCACTTTACACTGATACTTTGTTAATATATTCTTTATCTTCCAAACGAACCTTTCAAACAGTTTGATATAAATACATTTGGATTAAATATATGCATGTCTTACGTTTATTAACCTATGTATAATTTTTTAATGTTACACTACAGTCTTTACTTCTCGAATAATTAAGCATTAACGTCTTATTTGAAAACATATTTTAGTTGTAAAGATGTAAGACTCTAACTATTTTTATAGTGTGGCGTCAAAATTTGCACCATCCTTCCCTTCCTACGTTATTGTCACAAATCTATTCTACTTTCTCCCAACAACGTGACGTAGTTTATGGATGATCCGAAGTGAAAATGCAGTATCAGGCTTATAAGATTATGCTGATTATCTGTTTGTATGTCTGATTGTCTTCGCTAAAAATATCTGAAATACTGTGATTGATACATTTAGTGTCGATGATCAGCGAGTAAAGATGTTCTTGTCATCACATTTTTAACTGGTAGCATCCATCATTTGATATATAACTTTCTAATATCTTGTAAACCAATCGGTTAATTTTCATGAATTTAACGATCTTATTTTTTAATTCTTTAGTTTAAAGGCAATTAAAAATGGCAGGCGTTCGAATATGTGTTTGAAGTTTCCTTCTAATAATTTTTGAAATTATTAATAAATTTTTATGAAATTAAATAAGGAGATCGTGTATTGAAGACGATGTTTTCTAACTCAAATCCGAAATAGCAGACGTCTACATAAAATATGCGATTAGTTCTTTCCAAAATTTGTTTAGAATTGCTTTAGAACACCATTGCGTTTACTTTACCATAATATTATAATTAATAGTATCTTTAATTTTATATAAATTTCAAATAACTGTCTACAATCATACACTTGATAAGAAATTTTGAAGATTTCCGGATTTCGATTCGAACCAAACTTGGGAATAAACATATTAACTTAATTTAGTAATAATAAATTATTAAAATATCTGATTAACAACGAGATTAATCCATTTATAAAAGCTATGGTAGTTTCTGAATTAACTAAACTGATAAAATATTGATAATTGAATTTTATCCAGTCACGCTGCAGATTTACCAACGTTAATTAACTATGTTCATTCATCTTAAGTATCTGAAGTTAATTTCTCTCATAAATATATTTAATTTGGGATATAATTTAGTTAATATTAACAAATTGGCTTTCGTCACAGCTCGTTATTAGTAAACAAATAAATAGTTTATGAGTATTTATAAAATAAACTTAAATATATGTAAAGTTTATTCTAAAACGTTTATTAAAAAACTGAAAATCACTATTAAAAATAAATATTACTTTATATTAAAAAATAGAAAAAAAAAAATCTCGAAAAGAATTAAGTTAAACGAGTTAACTATTCTATTTTGAATTGGATATTTCTCTGCAGACAAAAGAAAATTATGATGGAGTGCGAACAATTGTCCTCGTCTAAATACTAAAATTAATATTTTCAATCCATCTACGTTCAACAGATTGCTACTCAGAGACGAAATAAAAAGTTTCAACTATGTTGGAATTTAAATAATTGCATAATATACACATCATCGTATGTCTTTCATTTTTTTTTTAACCCGTCATTCAGTAATTATTACTCGAAACGTGTAGTGTTTACTTCGTGTAGGATAAGAATTGCAATTATTGTAAGTTGACGCCAAGGAACCTCTATCAATTCTTATTTTTTTATTGACGTCAATTAGCAATAATTACTAAAAAGAAGCGGAATTATATCACACCTTTCGTTAAGTAAAACTTATCTTGAGGAAGTAGCAAAGGAAACAAAAGGAAAGGAAACGGGATTTTCGCAGCCCGATATAATCGCGATTTATGATTTAAAAAGAGCCAGTTGTCATTATTTAACTTCAAGGATAACAGAGTCCAGGAATTGACCTTGTTATACGTGTAAAAGATCTTCTTACATTAAAGTTCTGTCGAATTATTTAGTTACAGTTATTTTCTTAACTGTAGTCCTTGCGGTTGTTCTGCCTTCGCATTCATAAAAATGTATCATTTTTTAATTGTTATATTTTTCGTCATTTTCAATAGCTTACAAATTTTGAGTCAATCACCAATTACAGAAGAATATTCTGTAGTTATCTCGAATGGTATGATTTTTCTGTTGCATAATTTATTAATTAGTTTAGTTATTCGTGTTTTAATGTTAGTAAAATGCGTTATTGTAGGGTAGATATTTTTGTTATTAAAAAATGTCTACTCGTATAAGTTGCTCGCTTTTCTTATTTAACTTATTAGATTGCTGTTATTCGTAGGTAGATGTACACTGGAATCAAACCAATTTGATAAAATTGGTAACAATTGGTACGACACCAAAAATTGCAGGATGTACGAATGCAGCATGAATGGAGCGAAAGCAAAAGTGAAGCAAAGCAGGTAAGCTACTGTTTTCTTTAATACTTTTTAATATATCATGAAAACAATAATAATTTTTAATTTATTTATCGATTATACATGGAATTTATACAGTTTAGTTGCATATCAGATGCGTTAACAATATGTTAACTTATGTTTATTATGTGCAAAATATATGCTTAATTCTTTAATATTTCCGTCGTAGATGTTCCGATTTGGTGGATAGTCAAGGAAACTGTCGAATGGTGATGGAAAAAGGAATGTTTCCAACTTGTTGTTACGGCAGAATCGTGTGTCCAGAAAGAAGAGCAACGAGGTACACAAAAAGAAAAGTATTCAGGGATTTACTCCGATTCATAAAAAATTAAAAATTTCTAATTTTGTTAGAAAGACGAAATTTTTTAACATCGATTTTAAACACGTTTACCTTATATCATACAGTGTAAATTATTATCTGGTTTATTATTTAAACCTATTTTAATGTTATGCATGACTTTTATCTGTAACTCGTACGAAAAAATAAACTTCTAATCTTATCGATGTCTGTTGAATGAATTGAAAGGATGCGATATTAACTTGTAAAGGAAGAAACTTTTCTCTGGTCTCTCAGACAAGAATAAACAGGAAAATGCCCACGCATTTGACTTGTATTTATTCGTGTAGAGGATAGCTCAATTTATGCTTTTCAACTTTAATTGATAGCACGATTTCGAACGGTTAAACAATATCAATTCTATATAATAATAGCTTGCTATTCTAAATAGCGAATGCAGGAAGTCAATGAAAGAATGATTACCGCTAGCGTACTTATGTGTTTTCTGATGATATCATCTATATTTAGTTTATCCGATGTCAAATTTAAATATTATGAGACAGAAAGAAATGGAAGTAAGTTGTTTAGTATCTATAAAAAAAAATTAGTTTATACAAATAAAATTTAAAAAATTCAAGTACTGTAGCCTACATACGCTGTTTAATTCTAGTTAAAGCTTATAAAAAGATTTAAAGGAAAATATTTATATTTATTATTTATACGAATATGTAAAGAGAATGATTAAATTATGCTATTTATGGGAAAACTGCTTTATAATTAATCAATGAGAGCTATAATTTCGAATAATTAATTCAAGAATAATTTTTAAAAAAACGTGAATATTTGTCACGCTATTATTTATTTTAAGATAATTAATAATGCTTTATATAAATTAAATCAATAAAATTATAGTCAGAAATTTAAATTACATTTAAACGTTTGCATGATCTGATGATGAACATTTATCACCTTGAGATATGACCCGTTCAGTTTATCATCGGATAATTAAGATAATAAATATAATGTATCTGATATACTTGAATAAGATGGATAAGTAAATTCTAAGCAAATTTATGGTAAATTTTAAATACTGTTATAAATATCTAATGGTTTATATAGGCCTACATTTTTTCTATTAAACTTTGAATTTAAATAATTTTCGGAAGAAATTTGCAAAATTTTAGATAAGTCTAAGGATGGACGAGTTTGTGATTAATATGTGATTTTTATTTAAATTTAATATAGGCCTATTAATTGTAGAGGAAGATACTTTTTCTGATTTACAAGAAAGCGAGAAAGTTATAAAAAGTCGATATAGATAAAACTATAAATCTGTTTTAAGCTAATGATTGATAATAGTTGAACATGAGCAAATTTTATAAATTTTGAAGACATCCAATCTATGTCGTCTACATACTGAAATCATAAAATGAACAAATATTGTTATGAGTTTTGAAGTTATCTCAACTCTTTCAATAAAATTCCTCACCTCTATTAAGTGAAATTTTGAGAATGCTTGATTTCACCATAGAAAAGTGAATAGGGGAGTCCGGAGTAAGAGGACAATTTAACGATAATTACCTAATTATTGGCCAAACCATTTCATAGATTGAAAGGAAACTTTATTGTTTTGTACTTTGAAGATAATCGAATATAATACTATGTTAGGAAAATACTTATGAAGAGAAAAAGATATATTCAGATATGTTTCAAATATTCACCTTACTCCCAGGACAGGGTAAGATAACGAACTTGTTGTCTTTAGTAATAATCACAAATAAATGCACTGCATTCTTCATAGTTGGAACAATCTTCATTCCATCATTATTTAAGAACCATTTCTCATTCTCATTAAGAACCATTCCGTGTTCTTAATGGAGAATGAGAAATGTGTTCTTGTTCAATATAAGCACGAAGAAAGAGAGGAGCA
>WUQG02402430.1:0-17355 GCA_011317285.2 Androctonus mauritanicus | reverse complement strand
AAATGGGTTTAAAAATAGTTAGTTCTTAGGAGAGAATGTACTGACGAGGGACCGGAAGAAGGTCCGAAAGCGTTTTACGAATAATTAACTTTATTCATCCTTGCTTCAAGTGCATTTATAAATTATTTTTGTTGAACATTACAAAGCAATGGATTATATCGTTATGGTTGTAATCATATATATCATTTATATATATAAATTACTTGAAAAAATTATTATAGTAATTCCAATTTAGGTTGAATATATTTAAAAATATTCTGATAATGATAAGAAATGCTTCATAGTTTTCATAGCAATAATTTTTCTAATAAGTAATATAATATGGATATTATGATTATATATCTCAATTGAATGTTTCTATTTCTTAATAATTTTCCAATTGATATTTATTTATTATTTTAAAACTCAGTTATCTCAATCATATGACACTGTTATTTCATTTATATATTTATTATGCAAATATTTATTTGAACTTATATGAATATCAATACAAAATCAATTGCATTAAAATACTATTTTAATTTCATTGATTTTATTCATATTAGCTAAGAGTAATTATATATTTCACAAACAATATAAATTATACAGTTATGAGAAAATTTTAATAGCCACTTTATATATTAAATTATTACTTTAAATCATTATTATATATATATATAATAATGATTTTTTTCTAAATTTTAATCAATCAAACATTACCCTAATCAATTTAAGTTTTTCTTTTTAAGTAATATTTTAACAATGTAAATAAGCCAATAAATTCATAATTTTTTCACCTACAGTAATTTAAAACATGTAATTTGTTGACTTTAAAAACACAATACAGTATATTACAGTACAATAAATCGGTAATTAATAAAACACAGATACTAATCAAATACACAGTACTTTAAAATTAGGAAAATTTTTAATGTTTTAGAACCAGAAAATTTTAAATATTGTTTAACTTTTGTTATATTTTTGCACATTTTTAGTAAATTCCAATATATTCATAGTTTATAAAAACTTTTCTAAATATTTAATTCCTTTTTGTAAATAAATTTAAAAAATCCTGGAGTATAAAAAATGTATTTAAACATAATCCACCTGTAAGGAATTACATATATCTCAGAACAAAAACAAAAATTAAGCCTATTGGATTTCCTGCTAAAAAGGAAATTACTCATATATTAAAAGTAAGAGGATGAACTTTAATATCTCGATGAGTTAAATGAAATCGAAGAATTAGAAAGACTGTCATCTTATAAAAACTCCATTTAGGAAAATGATGTAATCAAAACAAGAATAAAAATACTAGATTTACTGTATGCATGACTGTATGTAATAGAATCAATAGCATGAAAAATATTAAAACAAAGAAAAAATGAAGTATTGTATATCAACTAAGAAATATTGATTTTATAATTTTTTGATTACTGTTGATGCAAAAAAAAGCAGATGCCACTTGTTATTACCTTATCCACTTCCATTCATGAATTAAACATATTCATTGTTATATTTATAAAATATAGTATAACTGGTGATGATGAAGTTGGAAACAAACTTACAAAAACACTTGGATGTCGAATTCACGAAGAAAACAACTTCGGCAAACTTAAAATCCAACAATCGAACTTTGCTTCTAACATCCAATGGAATTAGTCCTGACAAGCGACTAGTTCATTCCAGTCCAGTTATAGGGGAGAGTCGAAGCAAGATGCGCAATACTTCAATTTATTTAAGTTTAGAAAAAATCCTAAACGTAAAAAAAAATCTTGGAATTAATAATTTCAAATGCATAGACTCGATTAGTAAATCTATAAGAATAATCAATTAGCAAACTCTTTGAGAATTTATACAACTTTCTTTTTTTTTGTTCTGGTAAACAAAAGCATGTACCCTGCATTTAACAAATGATACAAAAAGAGACCTAAGGGAGTTAAAATAGCTATCTTCCTGATTTTTAAAGTGCGACATATAAGCAGAATTCATATATGTTCGTTTATTATCGAATTATATATATAAATTTTTTATAGGATGTACATTCGCACTTGTTATGAAAGGTATGCCATATAAAAGAAAATGATTGTCCGGTTACAAAAAGAGTGATGTTACAAACTAACATTATAAAGAGCTTTCTTTGTCTGCTACGCCGTATTATGATGAGAAAAACCGATAGAGAAAACTTTTTACTTACGGAAAAAAGCATAATTATTGTATTTTAAATTAAACATATAACAATTTTATCATTTTACGTCATCTTGTGATTTATCATCAAAATAAAAATCAGAATTTCTTTTTATAAATACTGCATAGAGTAGAAATATTTCTTAATTTATTCGTTTATTTTAAATTTAAAACAATTATTTTGAAAAATATAAAAGAAAATTTTTCTAAACTGGTATTTATAATAGACTATTTTATTAGATATATTTTATTATTTTAAGCAGTAGGTTTAATTGCGATGAAATTTCATAATAATAAGAAAGAACTAATACCGAATGAAAAAAAAGAATGAAAGAAAATCATCCATTCCATTATTGGAATCTTTGCCAAATTCTTATAATAAGTCATAATTCAAAATCTGTACTTTTAATTCCTATAAATCTGAGCTAAACTTTGAGCATGAAAGAATCTTTAGTTCGCCTGATGGAATATTCACTGAGGCCTAACAGGGTACGATGACCTAGGTTATTGAGATACAGTAATCACACATTGACGTCATAGTCCGATAACAATGCAAGACAGCTGATGAAATGAAATTTCCTGCTGGACAATCAATTTACATTCTGTAATTAGCAGATTGAGTTATCAATGATACAAAACCACGATGATGTTTTCGAAGCTGGGATATGTCTGGATACGTCACAAGTCACATGATTCCCCGAGGCGGATCACGTGACGTGATTGAAACTAGGACGGTGGAAATATGATAGCTTCATTGTAACTACAAATGTTCGAATATTGTCTAAATTTTATTCTAAAAAAGTTTTCTCTCATAAACTTTCTCCTTTAAGAAAACAATTATAGAATAATAAATATGAAAAACTTAATCATATATCTCTAAAACTACTTTTTATAAAAAAAAATCGATCTCTCTAAATATAAGAAAAATTATTCGAACTTTTTTGTTTAACGAAAAAAGTGCTTTTATATTAAAATTTATGTGAAATTTTTATTCATAGAAAAACATTCACCATTAAAGTCGGCTTCGCTGTCATATAGATGTTCATGCAACAAAGCCCACTTTACAGACGTCGACATTTTTGTCTAAAAAAATATCCAACTTCCGCTATAGTCAATGAATAGAATATTAAAAATACGATATATTAAAATTATAAATATAAAAATAAGATTGATAAATAACATAACAATATTCCAACAGTTATAATATCGCTAAATTTATTTTTACTTCTTTAAAGGAAGTATATAAAAGAAAAATCGAATATAGTTTGAAAAGAGAAATGATAAGTAAAATAGGTATCTGGCATTCTTCCAGTAAGAGAGAGGAGAGAGAGGTACAGAAGGAGAACAGTCTGGGAAATCCATCCAATCACCATTCAGGTATAGTATATATCGTTTTCTTGTCTTCTCAAGGACGACTTCCTCATGGAAGATTTGCCTTGTAACGCATTTAATAACTTTTTATCCGTTGATAAAATAGTTCATTTTAACAATTTAAATAAATAAAAATATATATTTAATTATTTTTATTTTTAATATGATAAAACATATACGAGTTAGTGGTATTGCATGAGCAGGAAACTATATCACATGCTAAACTTGTTATTAAAAAAAGTAGAATTATCGGAAAGTAGGTAAACTACTTTTTTATTAACGACTGGTTAATCTGTTAAATGTTCTGAAATATACTCAAAGGGTGCGCAAATATATTTTATAATCACTAAATTATTTAATATATATTTAAGATATTCTATGCAATATTAATTTCTTATATTAACCTATTCTATTCCTGACTCTCTCTCGCTTGTCAAGAAACCCCACAAGATAGATTTGGAGAACAACAGTTCTGATAGGGATCGATAAATCATCGTCTTGGATCAAATTTGCGCTTCTTTTCACTCTGTATTAATGCATTTTCATTCGCATTTACATATACAGCATGCAATGCATTTTTCAGTTATTTAGCAAATATGATTATTTGAATGAGTATTTTTAAATTTAATACAGATCGGAATCCAGAGAGAAATAATTCGAAGGGTGATGAGTCAGCATCAGTTTTACTCATTTCAGCATGTGTGCAAGATTTCTATATAAAATCTTAAATAGCGATCTGAGTTTTCGTAATATATCTGTTAAAAATTCAGATAATGAAAATAATTTAAAGTTTAAATAGTAAATTTAATTTTGAATACGCAGAAATCGATTTTATAAATAAAATTCCAACTTTTTAGCGTTTAATATTTTTTGTTTTTTATTTTATTTTTAATATGAAAGTTGATTAACAGAAAAGTAAAAGTATTCTCTGCACACAAAACATCTGATCAATTCACCTTTTTTTACCTGTCAAAGAAAGGCAAACGAACGTCAAACCAATCAGACCAAGTAGTTTACCTGACGTCACACTGAACTTCTCACCACCAACTGATCAACAACTGAAGCGAGAACAACGATAAAAAACACTCAACTGATTAAGATTACGTTCGATTTTAAGACTTCATTTGTTTCCGGATTAGTTGCGAAACATTTAAAATTCTTGCTCACCTGTATCGATTTATAACCCCTACAGTTAGAGATCAGATACTTCTTCCTTCGTACTTCTCGCTGCACGCATCGACTAGATCACGTGACCTCCGATGGAAATAGTTCGGAGTCAAGATACGGACGGGTCGATTGAATATAGGGGAGAGAGCTTAAAAGGATAATAGAAGCAACCACTTTGAATAGTTTATCAATCTCACCAGTGTCTTCACTCTCTCTTTAGAAATAACTCCTCTCTGTATCCTGTTTATTAACATTACTTCACGTATTGAAAGTGAACTTATCTTTTAAACTTTTTTAAAAATTAAAATTAATTTTTCCCTTCACATACTATATAAATAATTAAGAATAATATAATATATAATTTTTTTATTTTTATTTTAATTCAGTATCTAGGAATAATTTAAAATAAAATGTCTACAGATAAATAATAGCCGGAAAATAGATAGATGTAGTAGTTTTCATCAGTAATTTATGAGGAAATGAAACCAGACGTGCAAAATTTTGTTGTTATGAAATGCGGACTGTAAGAAGAGGAAAACACTTTCGTTTGTACTTTGTCGCCTACCAACAGGGCCTCATGATAAAATCAAAAGTTTATTTGTTAGAATTACGCAACGCTTATTTTCTATTCCTGTTTTCAACTTAGAGAAATACAAAACTTATAAAAACAATTTTTTTAACCACGAAAACTTTAAATAATTATATCATGTCTGGTTTCCATATTCTAAACAGATATATTTTTATAAGTTATTAATATATAAATAGATGGTAAATTAATTTTTTATAATGTTTATAGTTTATGATAATTCAGAAATGATAAAAATAATAATTTAAAATATAGAACTTGATATCTGATCTGATTTAAACTTATTGACTAAAATGATTACATTGTTGTTGAGATATTTAAATTTATTATACAGTATTTTCATTTCAATGTTGGATCAAGCGAAAAAATTATCTAAATAAGATAAACAAGATCACGAGAACAAATTGGAAAAAGTGTTCAACAGTGTACTGGTTCCCAAAATGACTAAAATTACTTCCAGTCATTGACCTTGTCAGACTATTTCAAAGCGAGAGAGAGAGAGATTCGGCATATCCTGCGGTCATTCTGTTCAAAAGTTTATTTAAACTAGATGCTAACAATTTTTTGATTCATAAAAAAACTATTGAAATATTCATTATATAACTGTCAATTGGTTAAACATAAAAAAATACATAAAAATCATAAATTAAAAAGATATTATTTTTTGTACAAAATCATTATGCAATAATTTTAAACTGAGTCTTAATATTTAATGTTATTAGATAAACATTTTAATAGTAACATTACGATAATGCTGGAAAAATATAAACAATGTATTGTACATAATAAGCGTTATATAAAATAATTTCAATTATCTTAAGAAATATCTATTCTTGAGATAATTGAAATTATTTTACATCACACAGAATAGTATAAGATATAACAATAAGATGAAATATAGTTTACAACAAAATTTTGTAAAGTTTAATTCTTTCAGATTACAAATTATTATTTGATACATACAGAATTAATCAGATTATTGATTATTATTCCGTCTTATACAAATCGATCGTCTAATGATATTAAGATATTTATTGAATAATAGTCCTATTTAAAACATTAATAAAAAATAAATTTAATGAAAAATTTAGAATTTGAGATTATAAGTTAATTTATTATATAGAAAGACCTACAGAATAATGATTATGCAGAGAAAGTAAAAAGTAAAGATTTTTTTCATTATAGCGGATCTTTACTAAGGTCCTTCTTATAACTGCATTACAATTATTGTACATATTCTAAAGAATGATGAACAAATAGATTGATAAGAAACTAGAGAGATAAAGAAAATAGCATTTACAAATTAGATATTGTATTTATAAATTAATTTTTAAAGCTATATAATTAGCTTCAATTAGAGCAATAATCTTTTAAACAATCAAGTATAAAAATGCTATTTCCATTAGTGATCGCCCAGAATTATTTTATAGTAATATAAGACTATTGATTTCTTTTTATTATAATGAAAGAAGTCACTATTGAATTTTAGGATTTTGCAATTTTTTTATATTATTGAAGAGATTATGAAAATTATTATAATTAATATTCTTTAATAAATTTTATCATTAAATTAAATATCGTTTTCAGTATTATTATTGAAAGATCTATTAATTTTATAAAGACGGTAGTTTTTTTATAAATTAATTTTAAAAATAAAATTTTCTTTAGAAGTTGATACTTCTAAGATTTAACTTTTTTTAAAATTTGATTTCACTCTTAAGTTTGATTTAAGAGTGAAATCAAATTTTTTTAAAAATGTGCACTGCAATTAGAAAAAATTAGACTGCTTAAATCTTATTAAATTTTAGCAAGTTTTTGATGCTACTACCGATTATTTAATTTAAAAAAAATAAAACTGAATGAAATTATTATAGTGATGGACTTAATAAAATCTAATAAACAAATTCAATTATAACTTCAATTGAGATCTATTTATAGGAAGCTAATAGTGAAAGCTTGTCCAAAAATTATATAATACTGATTTTATTTTTTAATTACCATTCTCTTTTTGTAATAGATCAAAACAAACTGAATAATTATCCTTGTATAAATTTTAGACTCTGTAACATTTAAATAAAAAACTTTTCTATTTTTGTTAAATATATTCTTTCTGTAAAAATATATTCAAAGATATTTTGCGAATTTTATTAATAAATATTGAAATATTCTAACAATAATAGAAATTTAAAAAATCTCCATAAAATTATAAAACATGCTTTAAAACTTTCTCTAAGCTTGATATATAAAAATTTGATCTATCAAAATAGTTTCAATGAAAACTAATTTTCTTTTAACATAAAATAATAACAGAAATGAAATTTTATGGAAGGTTAGTTAAAAATACAGTAATTTCAATTGCATATGGTAATTCTGCATAAAATTATTTTATCATAAATATTTACTATTTTGAGTATTTAAGAATTCAAAGAACAAATTGAGATTTTTGATTAATTTACGATAATTTAAAAATTTTCTTAATGACATATATAGTGCTTTTCCATAGCCATTCTTTTCCCAACACGGACTCTAACAAATACAGTACGTTGTACATTATGATATTTCAAATTTGAATTTGATCCTAAAAATCATTATGTAATTTATGGAGAAGCCGTATTTTCGTATCTGACCTGAACAAAAATTGATTAATTACATTAAAAATACTTAATGGAAAATAAAAATAGGCACTAAAAATAATTATTTAAAAATAAAAAGACAATATAAATCATAATAGACATAATATAAAATAATTAGCTAACATCTCAAGACGCTATGACTAAGCTAATACTGTAAGCAAAAATCAGCCATTTTTGAATCATTGTAATGTTTTCTAAAAATTTCCAAGAATTAACCCAAGAAGTTCCTTCTACACCATTTTTAGTTAAAGAGGATTCTGAAACAGATCGAAATGTTCCCGAAATGATAACTTCGAATATATGTTTAAGTAACTTTATTTTAATTTCTATTATGTATACTTTTATGTATCAAATTTTTCTGATTTTATTTATTCATAAAGAAATTCACGATTAATATAAGTAATTTATTTTTTAGTTGAACAGATAGTTCCTTCTACCCCTTCCAATATCTCTATAAAAGATTTTGAAGAAAGAATCATTTCCTCATTATCTACGGATAATTCATCCAGATTATCTATTGAACCGAACTTTCAAGCGATGTTTCATTTATCATCTCCTTATAATGCTATAAATAACCAGAACAAAATAGATTTGGCACATATTTACGCAAAAGTAGATTCGAGATTAAATTTTCAGAAAGAAAATATAATGAAAAGCATTTCAAAACCGAATTCCGCGTTCATATCTGGATCTAATTCAAGCATTGACTTTTTTCGAGAAGTTTCAAATATTGAAGAAAATGATTATTCACATCAGGAAATTTTTATTAATGAAAACTCACATGGAACACCATTAAATTTGATTCAGTTTGAAATTTCACAAAATCGATTAAGAAATTTTATTCAAAAAAAGAGATTAATGACAATTACTTCAGTAAATAATGCCATTCAGAGTAGAGCTTTTGTTCAATTAAGAAGACTATATTCTTTAAATAAAGAATATCACATCGAATTTTATGAAACAAACGATTCAAGAATCAATAAAAGAACAACAGAAACAGAAGAATAGCCATGAAAACAATAGAGGATTGATCTTAGTTTTTGAATCATAATTATGTGAACAGAAAAAGCAAAAATGAAGGCATATTTTTGTTTAGATTTGAAAGTCATATCTAATTTGAATTAATAAAATTTTGTTTAAAAAACTAACCAAATTTTCA
Source organism: Androctonus mauritanicus (assembly GCA_011317285.2). Taxonomy (NCBI): domain Eukaryota; kingdom Metazoa; phylum Arthropoda; class Arachnida; order Scorpiones; family Buthidae; genus Androctonus; species Androctonus mauritanicus. The sequence goes on along the minus strand of WUQG02402430.1, from coordinate 8,273 downwards.
AGTTTTAAGATGAAATGAATAATAAATGATTAAGTAGATTTGTTTTGTAACAGACTCAATTCTTATTAATTAAAGTAAGGTGTAAGTTTAAAATAACCTATTATGTTATTTTTCATTCCATTATAGACAAAAATATCGAATCATTTGAAATAATTTTACTGATTTTAGAAAAGAATTTTCACTAAACAATGTCACTGACAAGTCAGTCACTTTTGTAAAATAAGATCTTAATAAATATAAATCAACAGAAAAGCAAAATGATAATGTAATTCAGTTTTATTTGCTTTTCTGTTGATTTATATTTATTAAGATCTTATTTTACAAAAGTGACTTACTTGTCAGCCAGACGCTGTATATATATGTATAGCCTACAGCGGCCGGATGGCTGAGTAGTAACGCTGTCGGCGTGTCACGCAGGAGGTCTCGGGTTCGCGTCCCGGATCTGGTAACCCCTAAAAAGTTTTTTCGGGGTGCTGGACGCGGCCCAGTGATCCCCATCTTTTACCATTCGGCCCTCCCTTCACGGGTGTGGGTGCAGCCCGTGGTTGGAACGGAACTGGCTCCGTACCTTAGTAATTTCTCTGATTGGAAAGGGAAGTAAAAACTGAAATTTATATAAATATATATATATACCCTGCCTATCAGAAGGCGGCTACTCCGGGTCTCAATTTTCATGATTTTAGAGGACTCTTTACCACTGTATATTTGTCATTTTGAATATAAATAAGCTTCTGTGGAATAAATAAACGTTATAATTGAATAAATTTTGAATATTTTTATTTTCCTGTCCACAGTTTTATTTTAAATTTTGAAAGGCCACAAAAATATTAGTTGTCCCGTGCCTCGCATTTTCTCTGAAAGGCATTATATATATATATATATATGCTAGGTTCAGAGACATTGTTAAATTCACTTGTAATAACTTTGATATTTTCAATTATGGTGTATTAATGATTTTAATTAGTGGAAAACGGCATTAAACCACACAAGAAAATCCCTCACGTAAGATTTTACGGTTGTATAAATTTTTAACTTAATATGATTTATCGGCTATGGCTGTGTGAAGTATGCTGTTCTTCCATTTAAAGATGTTTGAATCACGGATGTAAGTTTGAATTCATCCCACACCGCTGGTTTTTTTCTTTTTTTGCATTTTTACGCTCCTTTCCAATCAGGGAGATTGTCGGCAGGATTGGCCGCGTGGAAACGCTTCGGCTTTCCACTCTGAAGGACCCGGATTCGAGTCTCGGGTCCCACCCTTTGAAAATATTTATCATGGGGTCCGGGCCCGGCCCGTCGATCCCCGTCCTCCACAATCCGGTTGACCCCTCCTCAAGGGTGGGCAACCTGTGGAAGGGCTTGTTTCGCCCCGTCATTTAGTATTCTAATTTAATGGAAAGTGGGGTCATCTGTTGATAAAAAAAAGTACGGAAATGTCTGACAGCTTATGTTATTTCATCATATTAAATAGTCTGTGAAAATGCTTCTACGACGTATCCTCCAGCAGAGTGGTCCTTTGAATGAAATTTATAATGAGTTCCGAACCCGATCCGTCGATCCCCCATCCTCCGCAATTCTGCTATCCGCAAGAATGGGCAGTCTGTGGAAGGGCTTCTTTCGTTCCGTCACTTTGTGTCTTAATAGAATGGAAAGTGGCGTCATCTGTTGACAAAAAAACTAAAAAAGCACATTCAGTAAGATAAACTAATTAAAAAACGTTTTCGGCTGTCTATGTAGCTTGCTTCAGTTAAACTACAGGCCAAAAATGGTTTCGTTTTAGCTCTCTCTTATCAAATCTGAAGACCAAACAGAGTGATTAGTTTCCTACATAAACAACATTCCAGGGAGAAATTTATTTTTTCGCTAACTTTTTAAACAAAATCCTGTAAAAACATATTTCTAAAATTTTATTGCCATTTTTCAAGAATAACTAATAATATAAAATTTATCGTAATCATAAAGCTCGATGTAGCATAGTTGTTTTTTTATATGTGATATAACGGCACTTCCCACTGAGTAGATACTAAGCGGCGAGGCACTTCCATGCTTATCACTGGCCGTCCCAAGGATGCTTTATAGTTGGGCCACCCATACTCTTGGTAAAATGAGCTGTCAAGTGGAAGATGGGGTTCAACGAGTCGAATCCAGACCCTCTCGAATAAACTAGAGGCGCGTCTGCCGGATTGGCCGCGTATAAACGCTTTGGCTTTCCACTCTGGAGGACCTGGGTTCGAGCCCTCGCAGGGTTTTTTTTGTCAACAGATTCCATTCTCTAGGAATACTATGTGGCGGGGCGAAACAAGCCCTTCCACAGGCTGCCCATCCCTGCGGAGGGGTCAGCCGGATTGTGGAGGACGGGGATCGACGGGCCGGTCCCGGACCCTATGATAAATATTTTCAAGGGGTGGGACCCGAGACTCGATACCAGGTCCTCCAGAGTGGAAAGCCGAAGCGTTTCCACGCGGCCAATCCGGCCGATCCCCCCTTGTATTTTCATACTGATTGCTTTATTTATTTACTTATTGCATTTTTGGAAAATGCCACTAAATCGTACAAAAGATATATCGTATATGACTGCAATATTTCTGAATTCATGATAGGTATTAGTTAATATTCTTGATATAGTCGACAGTTGACGGAAAGACTCAATGGATCCGACCCGTACTCTTCTGAAAATTTTAGAGACATATTAAAACGAATTTAAATCCGGATGCTGTAAGTGGAAGTCAATCTGTCATCCTTTCACGCAATTATTCGTCTTAGTAGATTTTTCATAATTATAATTAATATTCTATTTATAATTATTTTTATTGATAACACTGATTTTTAATAACAAATAACTTATAAAACATCTATAATTTACAATAAAGCAGCTATACGAACATCTCTAAAATTTAAACAAAAGAAGCCGAAAAAACAAACCGCTTATTTTCATATATATTCACTATTTTGTAATGATTAAACATGCAAAATTAAAAAATATGATATCAAAATCATTATCAATGCATGCCTTTTTACTGAATTTCATATACAGTGGATCAAAAATTATAGGGAATCTTAGAATTTCGACTATTTAACGGTTTAAGTTACTGAATTATTTATTGAGATTATTGTTGCCTCCAATGGTCTTTCTGATAAATTAATTAAAAGTCCAATTAGTTTAAAAGGCATGGAATAAATTTGACATCATACTGATATCATAAATTTTATTTTCTGAAAGAAAATAAAGTTTATGATATCAGTATGATGTCTATCGTTGATCCAAGTGTTTCCACTAATAATCTTTGAATATTTAGTAAATTTTCATGAAATTCGACGGTTATATTCTGCGGTTAAAGAGCGAATATCTTAAACGCAAAATATTAGTGCAAAATGGTGTTTTTTAAAAACACCATTATTGCTATTACTATCGACATTAAAGTACCATCACACCAGATCATTTATTTCGCTACTTCAACCTTTAGCAATTCAAGAAAGAACCAATTTTAGTTCTTTCTTGAATTGCTTGTTAAAGCAGTTCAAGAAAGAACTAAAATTGACTACTTTCGAATGTTATTTATTTAGCATTTGGAAATTTATATTTTTGTTTTTTATTTTAACCTTTGATTTAATCAGCATAGCTGTCACAATGACGTTAGCACCATGGTGACCCGACGTCATGGTGACATCATTCATTGTTGTCATTAGATGCCACATATTACCAATATTTGTATTTGTAATTTCGCCCTTATTTGTTGACGCGCTTGTGAAGTCATTATGATAGAAGATAATGATGATAAGTCAATATCTATCACAATGACATCACAATCGCGATATTCTTGCACCACTAACATTTAGCACCATCTATTGTCAAAAATATAAAATAAGATTTTGATAAAAATGAAATGCAATACTGTAGGATTAGACGATTCTGGATTAGATTATGCGGCATCGAGGTGACCATTAATAGTAAAACAACAAATACAAATTACCGAATTTCATGAAAATCTGTTAATTAGTTTAAGAGTTATTAATGGGGACTCTTATTAATGAGAAAGAAGAGATACGAGTCCTATCTTATTTTAAGCCTACATTTCCTTAGGAAAGTAGGCTAAAAATAGAGAACGTTCAGACTTTATGTTTCCTTATAATACCTATAGAATTATTAGATAGCTTTTTATGAGATTCGACATAGACTTTATTACATTGACAGTCATACAATTGAAGATGATTTTGAGTTCATATATTTTTAATTTCGTATCTTTTTATTATTCCAAAATAAAAGTCACATGTTCGAAAAATTCGTTTTACGGTTAGTAACACGAATATCGTTTTACAATTGCTTAGGCAATTAATTCTTTTCAGAACTGCATGTTAAATGGCTGTAGTTGTGTCATTTAAACATTGCATTGCTGCTGTATTTAATGAGAATATTTGGATGAATTTAATAAAAAGTACAAATGAATAAAATATTAGGGGGAATATATCGATAGCATGATGATCTTATAAACTTCATGTTTCTTCAGAAAATAGGGCATAAATTACAATTAAAACTAAAATGCATGTATATTTCAGTAAGAGTTCTCTTCTTGCTTCGAAAGCATATTCATGAACAAATTATTTATGTTCAAACAATGTCTATATTCATACAATACTAATTGTAAAGATAATTTGAACTTTACCCATCTAATATTGCTATAAACTGATGAAATCTGAAATGTAATAATATAAAAAATTTTGAGATATTCAGAATATAATATAAGAATTTTTTTAATGATTAATTCATGAAAGGAAATAGAAACTGTAGGTTTGCAAATTTATATACAGTATGTAGAAAAAGTACTATATTTAACTTTTACATAAGAATTAAACTGATGGAAAGATTGTTATTAACATATTAAATATAAAAGATTTTCAGATATTATTGAAATTGCTTAAAAGTTCCATCTATTAATCATTTAAATATTGTTTCATAATGTTTTTTAATTAGGTTTTCGATCGTTTGAAAATTGAACAACCGAATTATCGAGGAAAGTTACAAATTATTCAAGGAGATTTATGCGAACCTTTGTTAGGGATTAGCAAATCCGATTTGGAATTATTGGCTTCAGAAGTTACTATAGTTTATCATGCCGCTGCCACAGTAAGATTTGATGAGAAATTACGGTATATTATTAGTTTCTGCAATATATTAACTAAAATATTCAAGATTAATTAAATCCATTTTTCTTTAATAGAATAGCGGTAGAACAAAACATCCTTGGCACAAAGAGATTAATTGAAGTTTGTCTGGAATTGCCAAATATTGAGGTAATAATATTAAAATCATTATTTAACACGAAATTCATTATGCATAAAGTTTGAAATATGTATAATCATTTTAAATACTAGGCTTTAGTGCACGTTTCGACAGCTTATTGTAATTGTGATAAAGGTGAAGCTGACGAAATGATATATCCAACTATTGTAGAACCTGAGCAATTAATTGAAGCTGTCAAGTAAGATTTTTTTTTGAAAAAATTTTATTAAACTGTTTTAGCAGTACATTAATAATTGCTATTTTATAAAGATGGATGGATGATGAAATGTTAGATAGTATAACTCCAAAATTATTAGGAAGATATCCAAATACATATTCTCTCACCAAAAATCTTGGTGAAAAGATAATACTTAGAGAAAGTGGAAAACTACCAATCGCTATTTTCCGTCCAACTATTGTATCGCCATCTTGGAAGGAACCATTTCCTGTAAGTTGATTTTATTTATTACATTCTAAATACATATACAGATAAGTTAAATACGTATGATCTGTAGTATTGGATACAGAATTAATTCATTTATATAACATATAGCACTAGATCATATAGATGCAAAGAGGAAAAACATCATAATTTCTAAAATTAACAAGTTTAATATTATATAAATAAGTTCCCCAAAAATTCTAAAAAATAAAAAAAAATCGTTTTAAATCTTTAATGGTTAATTCAGTACAAACGATAACTAACTGATGTTAAATTTTGAGTAACTTTTAACATTATCTAAATTATATATTGTATCTATAATCTCTTCTTTAAGAGTTGAGAATAATTTAAAATAAATGTTTAAAATACTTTCTGCAAAAAAATGTTAAAATTTGTGCTAAAAAATGTTATTATTCTTTGTGCAAAAGTGAATATCCTGTCTAAAAGACAGAACATTCACTTTTGCACAAAGACTAATTCCAATGAGTATAAATTCATAAAAATTTTTCAGATACAAAAATTCTAACTTATATTTCTGTTTTCCTTCAGTTTAATTTTTTAAATCTCGTAGTAATTGTTACCGAAGATAATTCTATTATTCCAGGACGAATTCTATCTATAAGAAAATAATATACAATGCATCAAAAATAGCATAGTTAGAGGGAAAAATAATGAAATTCTTTAAAAAGTTGAAGTTTAGCAATAAGATAGTCGTGCAGAAAGTGTTTATTTTATTCAAAATGGCATAATTTATAAAAATGAAGGAAAAAGGTAATAGTTAATTGCTAAATTTAATAATCATGATATGGAGAAAATTATATCAAAAAGACCAAAAGAAATTTTGAAATAACTTACATATGATAAAAAGTCGGAAACAAGATTTTTGTTTAGGAAAAGTGGAAGCTGTGAAATAGTATCTGACCAGCACATAAATGTCATTCATGAAGCATTTGAACAGTTTGCAGAAACCCATAGACAATAAAGAATTAGAAATTACAAGATCGGACGTTTACGTTGTTTTTCACAAGAGAGTGCATCTTCGTGTTTTATAAAGCAGAGTTGCAATCAAACAATAATTCTAGATGATATGAATTATTGGAAATTCTATGCAAAACAGGCAATGACAACATATTTCTTTTTTTGTTGGAAAAGATAATAAATCAAATAAACCACGTGATATGGTGTTCATAAATCTTCATAAAATTAAGAAATATCAAAGTAATAATTTAGGTAGTCATTTAGTTGAGTAATAAAACATTTCTTCCATGATCCAGGAAAAACAGTTAGATTCCTGTTCCACACCTACAGATTTTTTATAAGAGTTCCTGGCCTGGATCATTGCATTCTTTGGCTAACGACCGATCTTTCCACAAGTATGAAAAATCTGGAATAGCTCAGCCACTTACTAATCTTTGTTTTGAAAGCAGAGTAAAATTCATGAAAGAACGTTATAGTTTTAAGAACGAAGTGATTAGTTTTTTATCGAATAATTATAGAGGAAATGTATATCTGAATTTGTTTGAAAATGTTATAGGGATTCGTTTTTCAATAGGATTCACTTTGGACTTCGTATGCGAGGAATGATCTAAATGCAGATTTCTAGAAGGGCCTGAAGATCCTCATATCTAATTTCTTTACCATTTTATTTAAAAATTTATAAAAACAATCAGTTGGAATTCTATAAATAATGGATTTTTTAAGTTTTTTCCGTCTAATTCTATTTGTGATATTGACCTTTATCCAAATCTTTAACTGGACAGTCAAAGATTTGGAAAAATATAACAGAATATCCGATATACAATAGTTAATATTTTCACAAAATATGCGATTTGTGCTAATAGAATATATCAAATTAAACTTCAGCATATTTCCATATGGATACTTCTAGGTGACAATTACTGTATCTACTTATTTACTGTACTGTACTGTAATTACTGTATCTATGAGCTTTCGTAACTCATCAGAAGTTTTGAAATTTGAGGACTGATTATTATAAAGTATTGATAATCGTATGAACATTGCCCTCCCAAAGAAAACCGCCTTAATGTGATGGGAAGGCTTTCCTGAAGACACTGTATCTCGTATTTGTTTTACAAGTGGCCGAGCCAATACGTTCATAGTTTCTGGGATATACTAAATGGAGTTCAGAGATATTCCTTCAAGATGTCTCAAACCGTCTTTGAGTATATGTAGGCACATATAGGTGTCCTGAGTGATGATGGATGAAATAGACTTGGGTGATCTGGAGTAACTGTCATGGAGCGACCGAGTTGGATTATTCCGTCCCGGCTTCGTTTCAGTAGAAATATCTTGCAGCATCCATTTAGCCCGGTTAGTCCCTTCTGGATCCTGAGACGCTGTCCCAAGTGAAGAAATTCATTCATTGGGCCAAAAGAGTATGGCTGTACCCATCAATCACCCCGGCAGTTTGCGAGTATCTAAATCCCTATTGGTCGAGATTAGAATTGGCCCGTCGTATGCTATGCGTGAAGTACAATTCCCTTATAAAAGAGTCTGAAATCCCAAAATGGACGCTTCGGCTTTCCATTCTGG
>WUQG02402420.1:0-17355 GCA_011317285.2 Androctonus mauritanicus | reverse complement strand
GTCGAAAACGTTAGTAATAAAGAATTATTGGATTGCAACTGCTGTATTTGTGCTTTTTTGCATAGAAGACATAATACAAGTTTGTTATTTGATATTTCATTGTATAATGAAATTTTATAGATAAAAATGAAGTTCCTACATGCACTATTCGTATCATCCCTCCAAAATGCACTTCTCTCTGTCAACCATGTGATGTCTATTTTTACAGACAAATATAAAATTTTATAAGATGCTTGTAAAATTCTGCATCTTTATTAGATCATGGCAATTTAACTTCTAGGGCAGATGCAATCAAAAATGACAAAAAAAATAATAAAAAATTCAGTTTTTCAGTTATCCTCATTATAATAAAATATCCTATAAATAAATAAAAAAAATGAAAACAAAAATTTATATATATTAATAGCACAACTTGAACTTAGGCCAAAACACTGTAACAGAGCATGTATCCACAAGACTATGACAGCTCATTTAGTATAAAGATTCCAAACTATAGTTAAACATTCACTAAAACTTTGACCTGCAATATCTTGAAAATGGTTGACTGTCTGCCAGTAAAAGATGGTATCACTATATTCAGGAAGACATATTCTACAACCATATTAAGTTTCATCAAAATCGATGGATTCCACTTCGCAACCTCTTCTTGTTAGAATTGAACCTGGATACTCTAGGTAATGAACAACAACATATTGGTCTTTATAAATGAAGTAATTTTTACACACTATCAACCAGTTTCTTTATTAGGTTCTCTCTAATAAAAAATAAATATATATATATATATCACCATTCTAGATTATAAAATTACATAAAATCAAGCCTGACCTACAAATAAGATCAAAAACGTTTTTAGTAATAAATAGAATTATTTCTTTGTAATAGGCTTGATTATATGTAAAATATATTATTTAGACTGTTTTATAAAAATTAATACTAATTATAAAAGTTATTTTGATGTCACTTATATTATTAGATGGTATTTCAATATATTTCAATGAAAAATGTTTCATATTTTTTGGGCTCAAAACACATTATTGTTTTTTTAATATAAATTAATGGCAATTTAGACCTTGATTTATGAGAATTCAATTTACAAACATTTTTCAGAAACACTTTATTATTATAAATTGGGATTAAAATGTATATATTAACTTCCTATCACTTGAAAAGGAAAATATGATTTATTAAATATACATATCCAAAAATTATATATATATAAGATATATAATTTTTTAAATATTTATTGATTATTAAACTCTGAACTAGGAGAAATGATTTATACACATGCATATACAATAAATGAAATCAGCTGAAATTTAATTTTTTTATAATTGTATCTAATTTCAGTAGTTTTCATTACATTTATCTTTGCTACAGACTTTTTTTAGGTGCATTCAATCATATAATACATTCCATTTTTATTATTTACATAATATTTTATTTTTATGTGTATAAAGTTTTGATATGGATGACACATGCTTTTTCTTTGTAAAGAATAAATAATGCTCAAATTATTATTGTCTCTGAAAGTTCCTTTGTCATCCATATTGAATTTAACAAAAATTCAGCTCTACATATGAAAATTCAAGAAACAAAAAAAAAAAATAAAAAATCATTGTGTATAATAACATTTTTATCTCAGTTTATTAACTCTCTTCAATTACACTATATGAAGAGAAGCAAAATTGAACCTGAATTTCAAAATGAATTCATTACATTTCTAAATATATTCTAATGTGTGATAACTAAAAACATATAATATATTCAGCACTGATGAGCAGACCAATGAGATTACATAAAACACTTCTTTTATTAGCAAATTTAGGAGCGCTTTCAGCTAACTCATAATGTTTAAATTTAACTCATAATGTTTAAAATTGCCTATTTTCCAAAGGTGTCATTTATTTAGCATTTGGAATCCATTGGTTTCATGTGTCCAATTTTAACATTGATTTAACTAGTATAGATATCATCATTGTTACATCACAATCTTCACACGACATAATTCAAATCAGATAAGCTATGTGTTGCCCTTCACTGCTAACATTTAATGCATAAAATAAACTAAAATTTTGATAAAAATGAAATTCTATCCTGCGGAATTAAACAATCTTTAGAATTAAAGAATGCTGTGTCAAGGTATGCAGAATATCTATTGCTATTGAATTTCATGAAAATCTACTTATTAGTTTAGTTATTAGCAGAGATACAGATAGACAGACATGGGCCTGATCTTATAAGCCTCCATTTTCTTTGGAAAGTAGACTAAAAATTAATACATAGCTCATATTTAAATTATATAATTTTAAGAATCTAGATGGAATCTGTTTTTGAATTCAGCTTTGATTTGGTTTCTTTTTTTATATGGTATAATTGAAATAGGCTAATAAAGTGAGTTGAAAATTATTATACACAACAGGTTTTATTTTTTCTTGAATTCCTGCTTGTATAGTTGAAAGTTTATTAGATTAAATAATGTGTATTCAATATATTTTGTTTTTAAAATTTGTTGAATATTCAGAATTTTGATGATTGAGGAATTCTAACTTCCATTTATATTTTTCATCTATGGGAAATCATATTTCAAATTATACTAAATTTGAATTACTAGGTGAAAATTTTGAATTCATCTCTATCATAAATCAGAGTTCTGCTGCATATATAATTTTTTTTCATATTAGTTTGAAGATAGTATAATCTTAAGCTTTGAAAATGACATAAATTATACATTTTTGTTTAAACATAAATCAATAATTTAAATTAAAATTTTAATTTGATTTTGATCCTATTCAATCCATTATGAATAATGAATTTCCTATATTTATTAGTTTTAGATAAATTTTGAAACCTAAATTTATTTCCTCTTAACTTTTTTATTATTTTGATAATTCTAAGAATATTAAAAATAAACTTTAAAATATTTTACTGTTTCTCAAGGCTCAAGCTAAACAACGGGCAGGTCGAGCAGGCAGAACTGGTCCTGGAAAATGTTATCGCTTATATACTGAAAGAGCATATCGAGATGAAATGTTAACCACTCCAGTGCCTGAAATTCAAAGAACAAATTTAGCATCTACTGTTTTGCAACTTAAAGCAATGGGTATCAATGATTTACTCTCTTTTGATTTTATGGATGCACCACCAACTGAGGTAATTTAAAAAATAAATAATAATAGAGTTTTGTGAGTAATTAGCATTTAATATAATGTTTGTATTATTTTTAATATTTCAAAATTTTCAGTCATTGATCATGGCTCTGGAACAACTTCATTCTCTCAGTGCTCTGGATGATGAAGGACTTCTTACTCGTCTTGGCCGTCGGGTTAGTAAATGTTTTAATTATAAAGTTTGCAGATCTGTTTAGCATGCTGAGAAAGAATGAAATAACTATTTTACTTAAACTACCATAACAGCAGTTTATCAAATTCAAATAGGCACAAAACCAAGAATGTTTTTTTCTTATAATAATGTATTATTAAGCACAACTACAGTAGATCCTGATTAATAGAGATAGTACGGAAATTAATTTGAACCAATTCCTCAAATAATCCACAAAATACTCAAAAAAATCAGAATTATGGATAATATGCATTTAATATTAAAAAAATAAATAAATTGCTTACATACATATATACAAATATTTTATTATTTATTGAAAAAGGAAACAAGAAATCTGTTTATTTGGAGCAAGAAATTATTGCAATATTTGTAATTTTAGTTTGATTCTAATTTTGATTGCTAATTATCAGATATAATAAAGAAATGAATCATTATAAAAATCTTTTGTATATCACATCTAAGATAAAATATTGATGATTATAAAATATCATTTCTGGATTATGAATTAACTCCAGTTAATCCAAAATCTGAATAATTGGGACTCAACTGTATTAGTACAGAATTAGATATTTTTAATAATAATTTGTTGGACTAAGATGATAAAAAATAAAAATTATTTTTTTTTTATATATATATATATATTTTGGAAAGAGATAGAGAATTTAAAATAAATAAATATATTTATGTAACTTAACCTAATGAAAAAGTTGCTGTAATTTTATGTAAAAAAAAAATGTTACAAGATATATAATTATATTTGATAATTATTGTTGCATCTTCTGATTTTTTATTTTAGGATGATAAATACAAATAAATGAATACAAAATCAAACACCTACTGTATTATTTATGTATAAGTTCAAGAATTTTAAAGAAAAATATTTCTGAAAGAATCATATATTCCTTCAAAAATGGATCATAAATAAAAATTTAAAGAAAAAATTTTCAGTGTGCTGATCATGATCTCATGCATTCAGGATATGCTTAGAATTGCTTGCCAAATTGCTATACATAACATTGTAGTTTTACTGGAAATGAAGATCAGAATCTCCAATAATATCAGACAACCAAAAACAAAGTTGAATTTGATTATAGTGATTGAATAATGAATATTATTACCATTTTATTATTAAAGAGTAATAAAATTTATTTAATTGCTAGGTTAGAATGAAGGGATAGTTTGAGGGATATTTTATATATATTTTAAAATAAACAGTAAAAATAGAAGAAAAAATTAGTTAAGTTGTAAACTTACACAATAATGAATTTAGATTGAATAAATAAAATAAAATTTACTCCAAAAATTTTGAAATTAAAAAAAAGAAATAGAGCTAAAATTTAACTGTTTATTCAATACTGAATTTTACAATTTTTGACCATTTTATAATTTAAAATAATAATAAATTACATCAGTCCTATTTAGAGGAAAATGGTGCAGCATGGTCCAGGTGGCCTTGAACTACAAATTCCTACAAACAAACATTTAGAGGAAAAAATCCTGACAAATAAAAGAAATCTAATTTTTTTGACAAGAGCAAAAAAATTTGTCATTGTTGACAGGGCATCATTAGAGAAACAGATAAATATTGCTTTATCTATTTTCTTAATGATTTTATACATCAGTGATAATTTCTTTTTATTTCATATGCATGAAACCATCATATAAAATTTTATCAATAACTAACAAAAATGTTGCTATGCCATTATGTTATTTATAGGAAATTTTTTAATCTTCATTAGTAATTAGTTTTTCACAATTATAAGGAAATCAAAGATTAAATTTAAAAATAAAATCATGTTGATTGATACTTCAACCACCTTTTTACACACCATCAATAAAAAAATTAGAGCAATGATGGCAAGTCAAAATCTTTCATGTGCCAAATTCAGAGAAGTCAGATAGCATAACATGCATATATATATCATAGTGTGCCATAAAATGTGTGTTGTTATAGATATGAAACTAAAATATTAATATTCACATTTATAGGTATAATTTTTATTTATACTATCAGCAAATAAGTAAGTTTAAAAATATTTAAGTTTAAAATAAATAAGAACAAAAACAAATAAAATAATAAGTTGTTATAAAATTTGCTGAGATCTAGTAAAATTTCATCATATGCCAAAATTGGTATGTGTGCCATTGATTTTCCATCATTACACTAGAGGAATCACAAACTCAAATATCAGCATGTTAGTATATAGGTTTGCATTGAATTGGAGTTTTGAAAAGATATTAGCAAATTCTTTTTTTCTCTCTCTTCTATGGAAAACTCTTTGAATTATAACAAAGAGTATTCCATAACAGCTATATAACAGAATGCTTTATTGATTTTTTGTTATTTTCGGATATATTGAATATTAAATGGTCAATTTTCATTACTATTATTTTCTTATTAAAAAAATTCTTAAATCGCAGATAAAAATTCAATTATAATTTAAAATTTCAATTTACTATTATATATATTTTAGATAATTAAATTACTAGTATATATTTAAGTTTCATTGTTTGTATATATTTTTATGTCAACAGATGGCTGAGTTTCCTTTGGAGCCAAATCTTGCAAAATTATTGATTATGTCTGTACATCTTAGTTGCAGTGAAGAAGTCTTAACAGTAGTTTCTATGCTGTCTGTTCAAAATGTATTTTACAGGCCAAAGGTATTAATTTTAGTTGTTAATTTTTTAATTAAAAATTAAGCATAAATAAAGACATAGTTTTGATATATTATATACTTTTCAAGATTCAAAAAATCATAACTATCATAGATTAAAAAAATTTTCATTTAATGATTAAAACTAGAAACAAAGCAACTTTATAACAAAGAAATTTAATAAACACCAGAAATTTAATGTCATACACTTAAGCCTCAATTTACATGCTACTTGAATTGCATAATTTTGGTTTAACACATTTGAAAAATTAATATCTAATTTTTGTTTTATATGTTATGAATTCAGTTTAACAATGTTTAAATTAAACATTGACAACAAAGATGATTACAATAATATTCTAGACAGCTGACAACAATGAATAACAAAATCCTTAGTTGTTTCATCAGTATTGATGAGCAATCTCTATGTATACTGCACAGTACTATGTATACATGATCTTTAATTTTTATAGAATTGTTAATTAATATACATATATTAATTTATAAATGATGATAAAATAATAAAAATGATCAGTTGTGTTAATCTTTCAATAAATTATTTCCTCAACATTGATCCAAATATAGATCACAAAAGATTTGGAAGGAAATTATGAACTCCTTGGCTCAATATGAAGAGATTTATAAAGAATTAAGCAAAAGTAAAATAAAGTAATTGATAAAGGATTTTATTGAGTTAATTTTGAAAATTTCCTTATAAAATGAATTAAAAAAAATTTGAAGTAGGGGAAATTAGTGGCATGGTGACCTTGAACTGACAATGAAGACTGTTTTAATATTTATTTATTTATTTATTTATTTAGTAAGAAAAGAGGCCAAATTATGTTAAAAAACAACAAACACTGACCATACATAAAAACAAAGATATAAATACAAATAGATCACTACATCACAGACTTTTAACAGTAAATAACATACAACATAGTCATTTATAACATATATTTCGTATGCAGGACATTTTCCTTTAGAAATTTAGCTAATCCCAGGCGGCTAAGGTTAAAAAGATCACAAACTATCAAATTCTGTTTATCAATTAGACGAAAAGGAAAAGACCTTCTGGTCAAATTTAATCTTGCAGCTTTATAGGTAAACAACACATTGGTTCTTAATCTGCAATCTGGTATTTTTATCCAAATATCACTGTTGTTCATATTTAAGGTTATGTAGTAATATAAGTATTTTAAGTCATAATTAAATATTCGATCATCAATAGTCATAGATTGAACTTTGATAGGAATATTACAATTTGATTGATAAAAACAATTAAAAAATGTATATTTAATTTTCTGAAGAATAGCATTAGTCCTTAATAATTTAGATTTAGCAACAGAGGACCATATGATTATTCCATAATCGATGATAGATATAAAAAAAGCATAGAATAATAGTAGTCTTTTATGTTTGGATTTAATATAATTAATATTTCTATATAGAATACCTTGTCTAATCCTTATTTTCTTAATTAAATAGTCGAAATGATAATTAAAACTAAGAGTCGAATCAAAAATAACTCCCAAATCCAATTTTTTGTAAACTCTATTTAACTTGTAGTTATCAATGAAAATATCTTTCGGAGTATTATAACATCTTGTATAATAAATAAATTGTGTTTTTTGAGGATTAAGCGAAAGAGCATTGTTAGAAAGCCAATTAATAATAATAATCAGATCTCTTTGAATTACCGAATGTCTAGAGTTCATAAGTTTAATATCAAGTTTAATATATTAACAAGAGAAGATATGGAATAAATTTATTTTCATTCATTTTGAACAGTTTGCACCTTTATTCTTAAATTTTTGTTGCATATCTGTATAAAATTAGTGTTAATTTATTTATAACTTATTTTAAATAAAATGCAGATTATTTAATTGTGTTATAGAACCTATCCTTTGATTTTTTTATACAAATGTTAGTCTCAATTTACATGATTTTGATTTACATAGTACTTTTATAAAACCATCTTCTAAATAAATTGAGGGTTAGGTGTATCGAATTCTTTATATATGTAATCATTTATAATTTAAGAAATTTTGTAAAAAAACAAATTTTTATTAAAGGGGTATCATTTAGAATGTTTCAGCCTTTTCAAACTTACTATTGAAGAATTATAAAAATGTCAAAAGCAACTACCAATATGTAGATAAAAGTTTAAAAATAATATATTATTATTTAAATTAAAATTCATAAGATTTAATGTTTTGTCTATGTCAAATATGTCAAAACTTTAGATAGAATAATTGTTTTTGGAATTTATATTAGTAAGTAATACTGTCTTAAAAAGAAACTAAAAAAGATGCATTTTAGAATAATCTTAATAGCCTCATAAATACATAGATATTCAATGAAAACAAGGGACAGCATTTGACAAAATAACATAAAAAGTATATCTATCTCTTCATTAGCTTAAGAAAATTTTTTACTTCATAGTTTACTCTAAAATTTATTTTAAATTTTCAGATTTTTCTTAATTAGGATAAAAAAATATATGATGTACAGTACATTGCATGTGAAATTTTTTTATTATTTGAAATATTAAATATTTATATTTATTATTTTTAAAACAAGTTTTTCATATGTAAAATTGGTAGAATAGAGATTTACATTTAAGAAGAAGAATTTATTTTCATTTTATTGGCATTATTTTTATTAAACTAATTTTTATTTCATTTGATACTGATTTTTGAAGTTTTTTAAATCAAAGTAAATAGATTTATAAATATTTATTTTTTATGTTTCAGGATAAACAAGCTCTGGCAGATCAGAAGAAAGCAAAATTTAATCAGGCTGAAGGTGATCATTTAACATTACTTGCAGTTTATAATTCATGGAAAAATAATAAATTTTCCAATGCTTGGTGTTATGAAAATTTTGTTCAGATCCGTACTTTAAAAAGAGCACAAGATGTTAGGAAACAACTATTGGGTATTATGGATAGGTAAGCATATAAAGATTTTTTTTAAGATTTATGCAATTTATCTTTCATTAAAATTGTATTGATAAAATCTAAATAAATTTTAATAGAAAAATTATTTTTATTAAAAATAAAATGAAAAAAACACTCTTTATTTAAAACTTTTTAATTTGAAATCTTTACAGAATAATAATAAATTTATATTTTGCATGATTTTCATGAACTAATGCATTTAATTGATAATTAAGTCTTTTATTAAAGTTTTATTAAATAAATTTACTGTGTATAATAATAATTTTATCTCAAGTTTAAAATTAATTTCAATTTATTTTTTTCCTGCAGACATAAATTAGATGTTGTATCTTGTGGAAAAAATACTGCAAGAGTACAAAAAGCTATATGTAGTGGCTTTTTCAGAAATACTGCCAAAAAAGATCCTCAAGAAGGATATCGTACACTTGTAGATGGACAAGTTGTTTATATTCATCCATCAAGTGCTTTGTTTAATAGACAACCTGAATGGTAAGAATGTAAATAGGAAAAACTGTAAAATTTTTCATGTATTATTAGTATTTCACATTTATAAATTTATTTATTAGGGTGGTTTATCATGAACTTATTCAAACTACAAAAGAATACATGAGAGAAGTTGTTACAATTGATCCTAAATGGCTAGTGGAATTTGCCCCAGCCTTTTACAAGTTTGCTGATTCTACAAAATTAAGCAAACATAAAAAGCAATTAAGATTGGAACCATTATATAATAAATATGAAGAGCCAAATGCTTGGAGAATATCCAGAGTTAGGAGAAGAAGAAATTGAAATTTTATATATATTGTACATATCATTATGTATATTATCATCTCTTAGGATTTTGTGTATTTAAATATATTGATTTTATTGTATATAAATTTTTAATATAAAATATTATATTAAATTATGTATTTTTATTTTATTTGATTTACTTTTATTTTAAATATTAAGAATTTAAAACATAAATTCTTTAAAGTAATGATGACAATATAATAATACATAATGATTTTTCCTAAATATTAGTATTTAGGAAAAATCAATATATATTTTCCTTAAATACTGTATTACAAAATTTATTTAAAAACTAATTTTTAAAATAATAAATAGATAAGATTTAATTTTGTTAAGCAGAAAGCAAAGAGCTAAACCTTAACTAGCTGGGTATTAAATGATTTATCACTAGTACATGTTTTCATTTTTAATTTGCAAATAGTCACAATTTACCATATTCTTTCTGAAATCAATAATATTTTTATGTTGATAGTTTGCTATATTTAGAAGTGGTGTTAAATATAATAAAATTTTTGCTTTAATCTTTATGTACATTGAATCAGCTATATGATGAAACTGAGCCCATGCTTTCTACATTGAGGCAACTAAACAGATTCTGTATCATATTGCATAAGGCTATTTAATCTTAAATTAATAAATTATTAACATTTATGCTTTTTATTAAAGCCTATTTACATTTCTTAATAAATATAGACCATATAAGGTCTTTTTTAAATATTTTTGTGAAAATTAGGGGAAATGATATATATGAATTTAACTTCTTATTTTTAACTACTTAAAAGTTTGAAATATTAAATTATATAAACTTTAGAAATATTATCAATATGCATAAACAAATCATATATAGCATAATGTATGTATTTATAAAGTATATACAAATAGCCATATTTATTTATGCATACTTTTGCATCATCAAATAAAAATGACAATAATCTTAAACATTTTGCATAATGTTATGCAAATTTACATATGCATAGTAATTAAAAAATAATAATTAATAATAATAATAGTTGTCTATTATAATTAAAAATTATAATAGATGTCTAGTAATTAAAAAATAATAGATAATTATCTGTATTTGAGAATTCACAGAATAACTAAAAGATGAAATGCAGTTTTATCATATCTTACCTTAAATTTTTTATTTATATCATCTAAACATTAACACACATTTATATTATTCCCAAACCATAATTAATTTGCTATAAGTTTCTTATGTGGAATTGAAGAAAATTATATGTTTTTAATTGATTTGTAACTCCTGTTTTTGTATTAGCTCCAGGTCTCATATAACATGGTTTTATACAATATGATGTTTCAATGTAAGTTTTATAAAATATTGTTTTAAAAACAAAGCTTTGATAAAATGCGATATTTTTATGAATTTATTTATTTTTCAAAACTGATGACAAGAGAGGGCGCAACAAAAATTTTGCTTGGAGTGCCAAAAGCTCTAGAACCGGCATTGGCAGTTACAGTATTTATATTTAGGAAATGAATTTAACATTAATTGTACAATAATTCCCCGGAATTACGTAATAAGTGGGCAGCATAACGCAAATCGAAAATTACGTAAGTCAGGGTACTCAGATTCCCAAATCTAATTTTAGGTACATATGTATTAGCTTCTTAGATGGCTCTTTATTACCAAGAAAACAAATTATAAAAGTTTATAATATGTAATTGTAATTAAAGACTTAATCGACAAATCAGAAAATGAAATATGTACATATGCATTTTGTAATTGTGAAACAAACAAATGGGTGAGGGGGGAGGATGAGAACTTATGTTCTCCGAATTTATGTAAGTCGAGGTATTACTGCATTTATTTTAAAACTTAGAATATTCTTTTAATTTTTTTAAATTTAATTACTCTACAAATTGAATAATATTTACAATTATAAACATTAATTTATGTTTTGAATATATTGCAAATAATCTGGAGGATGATGTGTAAGGGTAATTTTAATTTTGATATATCAACAACATAGTGAAGTTTCCGGAAGTAATATATCCTATTTCAACCTCATTTTGGTTAAGGTCGCCATATGTGATGCTAACACGTGGAAGATGACGGAGATAGAGATGATGATCAGAAGGAAAACAATTTTACTCCCTGAATTATTTTTTCATTATTTATACATTACTTATACACAGCAAGACAATAAAGCAAATTATTGATATAAATAAACATCTATAATAATTTTAAAATAAAAAAAAAATTATAATCCAGAACACATTTTGTATTAAACGTATACTGAATTTATTTCAAGAGTATTGTTTTTCTTCTATTTGGATTGTATATATGGAAAATAATCTTATAATTGAATATGAATATATTTCATCAAAACATTTATATCCTATGAAATTTTTATCATCAAATTCTTTGTTTCAAACAAAAAAGCTTTCTCAAAATTCTAGTCTTAAAAATATAGACAGATTTTGCGATAAAACTTTGCCAAAAAATATAAATAGAAAAAATTATTGACTATTATATATACTGTACTACATAAAAAATAATATACCCTACTCTAAATTGTTTTCATACACATCACAAAAAAATAAAGATAAGAATAAATTTACATATGAAATTATGAATTCATAAGACGATATACTTGTTTCAATCAGTATATCATCTTATGAATCAGTGATTAGCAATGATAAAATACGGGTGTATATAAAATTTAGTAACTATTTCTATTTCAATTTAAAATGAAAACTAAATAATTCGGAAAAAGAAAGCAAATTGTTTTAAAATAATTTTCTTTAAATGTTTTTATTTTTCTATACTTATTAACAGTAAAAAAATCCATCAATGCATCTCTGTCTTTTCTGAAACCACATTGTTTTTCTTTCATGAATTTCTCTGCAGCTAATAAAGATTCATTCTTATTTAACTGAAAATCAAATTTTCAATTTAATGAAATTAAATTTTAAGAGTAAAATTTGAAATTATATTGCGATTGCATAAGAAAACGTATTTTCGAGTCACGTGGTTTGTTGAAGATTGCGTGATTACCTAAGACTTTAGTGAAATGTCACTTGATGTAGTCCATCTAGTTTCATTGAATTCATCCACTTAGCGAAATAATGCCAATCTAAAATCGATAATAAATACATCAAAATGTGTGCAAACTTAATAATACTCACGTTAATCTATATAATAAAATAGGCAAAATAATAGAAATTAGGCATACTTGATGTTAAAAATGCGTTTTAAAAAACCCAGTAAGTGTAACATCGCTGGATTGCTTTACCATGCGGTCATCGGGGCAGCAGTTATATATTAGGCGAAAATATCAAAATTATATGTTTGCTATGTTGTGTTTGGCAATATTTTTAAAATACAAAGCAGAACTAATATTTTAAAAGAAAAGCTTAAAATATGGTGGTATTTTAGCAAAAAACTCATCAGCTAATCCAGTGCCAACTCCGAGTTAAAGCATCCTAAGCCACCTTTGGATGCACCATTTCAATTGATATGATAAAAAAAAAATATTTAGATATTAACATATTAAAATGTTTAAAAATTATTTGCATTGTAGTTTACTTTTTGCTGCAGTTTTCAATTTATGAATGCACCCAAAAGTTTGAAGACCTGACCCAGTGTCTATTTGACTCCCATCTAGAACTGTCTTTGAGATTGTCATATTTGTGATGAGTTTGTATCTAACAAGCAAGAATAATGGATCAGATCCTCTTAAATTTTATGTTCAGGATCTGTCATAGAATCAGAGAATCGATATTTAGGTAGAAATAAAATTATTTCAATTGTTATCTTCCTTTATAAAAAATTTTTGAAATATTAATTTTATTCAAAACAAAAATATTTTCTCTCATTTTTCAATTTTATTTTATATTCATTTATACATCATCAATTTTATTTGAAAATATACATCAGCATTTGTGATTATTAAAAAATTTACATTAACAGAAATTTAAACAAAATTTTCCTTAATATTATTTCAGTAAAAATTTAGATCAGATTGCAATACAAATAATTTAAAAATAATTCTTATAATTTTCTAAAATTGTTATATGATATTTGAATTATCTTAATAAAGTCAAATTTCTTTTTAATGATGATTACATATTTTTTTAATTATGAAAATTGGAAATTATAGCATTTGTAAAATCAGCTTTAAAAGTTTTCTAAATGTAAAATTTATAGATCTGTTTTAAACTTTAGATAAATTTGTTAAAACATCCACAAAACATTTACAACAGATTTATTTTCATAAAATTTTTGGTTTTACAAACTTTGATCAAAATAATAAATTTTTTGTTTTGTAAATAAAGAAATATATTATCTTCAACAGAATTGAAATAAATCCAAGGATAAAACTTTAGATTATAATTTTCTAAACATTTATACATTTAATTTTCATAACAATTTTTACTTAAAATTTTATTTTTAAATCAAATTTTAATTCCAATACAGATCAAATATTTTATGATTAAACAATATGTTATTAATAGGTTTGTATATATATACTGTATCACAGTTATATTACAAATCTATCTTATCTATTATTTTTTGCTGAATAGTCAATATCAGCAAGTGCTCTGTATTTCTAAATAAATGTATTCACACAATGTTCGACCTGTAATATATACACACACATGCATCACACAGATTTAAGGCAGGCAAATTCCTGTATAATAATATTTGTTCTCTTTGATAAGAATGTCTTCTGTGTATGCAAGGAGAAATTTTTCACCACCACCATAACCCTGATAGTGTATTGTCTTTTATTCATGTTTTTGCAGAAGAACTTTCTTCTTTAGTGTTTGTTGTTGATGCAGTATTTGTCAAGGAAGTTGGTGAAGAATGTTGTGGTACTGGCGGAATAGCAATAGTGACATGTTTTCCTTTATCTTCGAGAGTTTTTGGATCTTCTTCAGTAAGTGAAGGCCATGCTGGTTGTTCTACCTTGCTAAGTCTCTCTGTTAGAGCTCTGAGTGCAATTTGTCTGATAAATAAAGAAAAACATATTATCATCATCTTGATTCTATATTATTAGACAAACCAAAATTACATGATTTTAATATAAAAATATTAAAATAAAAATATTTTTATAATTAATTTTACATAATCTCACTAAAAAAGAAGTGATTAATAATTTTTTAAATAAAATTTATTATAAAGATGTTTAAGTGATATAAATCATCTGACATCAAATATTTTGAAATAAGATCTGAAATCTGTCTTGACAAAATTTTTAGAAAAACTATTAATTCAAATTGAAATAAATACCTTATATAGGAACATTTTTAATCAACAAAAAATGCTAATGCATTAAATATATAATGTGAGATTAATTTTTAGTTTAAAATAAAAATTGAAATTTACATTATTTAGTAAAATGTAATTGCTAATAGTGTTGTGTAATCATTAACTTTAAATCATAAAAGAATGGCTTCATCTATTAGAATTAATTTAAAAGCTTAATGATATATTAAATTCCAACAAAAGATTAAATGCAATTTAGATCATTCCAGATAGCAATAAGCAGTTCCAGAAAGAACTAAAATTGCATACTTTCCAAAAGTGTCCTTTATTTTCAAATTATTAAAGTCAAGAAATTAAAATACAATACTAGTTCATCAAAATCATCTTTAATAGACGCAGTTTATATGTTGAATATTATAGAAATCTTTTAAATAGTTCTGTAATCTTACTATCAATACTGTACAAATAGTTATTTGTTGTTATTATTGTTGTTATATACTAGCTGGCATACTCAATGTTGTTTGAATATTTAAATAGAAGAATTTCAATTTATGTCATTCCATTTATATTGTTTCCCAGACCAAATTTATTAATTAAAGAAAGCAATTTTCTCTGTATTATGTTGCTATCAATAAACTGGTATCTAATGTATTAAGCTGCAAATAATTGGGATCTTACAAGATATATTTTTTTGTTTTGTTCTGTCTTCAAACATCTTTAATTGATATATCTTAAATATGGATTTGATCCTGGATCTTCTTGGATGGAAAGAAACTATTTCCACCAATTTATAGAATGAGTCAGCTACATGAAAGTATGTTGCCTTTATTCTAGATGATTTTGAATCAATTCCAGGTACTATGTCTTTAGATTTTTTTAAAAAAGAGCTGGTCTGATTCATTGAATCCCATTCTTTATTTCATAATGATCTCACTGCAGATATATGTGACCTGTAGTAAATGTTGGAATAGCATTGTCATTTCATAACCTTAAGTAGAAAGCAATGTAAAATAAAAAAGGAACATTTCATAATAGGTGTAAAGAGTTATGATGAGCATAGACAAAAGTTGATGATAAAGCAACAAATGGCATCCGGAAGAAAATTTATCTTTTTTCTCTGCAGATATTCAAGATTCAGATTCTACTCCAAAAATTGATTTCATTATCTAAGCAACAAAAAAATCCCAGATGTTATGACAACAAACCTGATTTAGAAATTGATTAAGATGTTCAAGATATGCTCCTAAGAGGAACAACTCAAACTCAATGATATCATTGAAATTCAGAAGCAAAGTGTGGTTGAAGAATCTAATTTTAATCTGGGTCTGCAGATCAGCATGACTATTTCAAAATTGATTAAGATCTTGGACTCATTGAAGTTACATTAACATTTTTGAAGACATTGATTCAAATGATCAACAAGGCAAAGAATAAATAAAATGATTGCCTGCTTTTAGGAGGTTTTAAGAGAAAAGAGGAGATCTTTATCTTGTAAGGAAATTAAGCACTGAACTTTATATCATGTCAAAGACTTATAAAAATACTGAAATTTGTAATTATGTTGATACCCTATGAAATTATCATCCTATATTGGGAATCATTGATTTACATCATTTGTCAGGGAATGATATATGATATAATTTTGGGATGACTGTACAATTAATTTAAATACTAATCTAGATAAATAATATCCCAAGTATATTACATTCTAAAAGCTAAAGAAGTAAATACAAATAAGATATATATTGCTTAAATTTTATAATTTTTATTTTATGTTATTGACAATAGATAGTATTAAGTATTACTCCTGCACTGTTAATGTTTAGCATCATTTATTGTCAATATAAAAAAATTTTGATAAAAATCAAATGCAATCCTATATGATTAAACAATTCTATAGAATTAAAGGATGTGACCTTTAATCACTATCAAATTTCATGTTTGTGTTAATCTCCTAGTTATATTGAATTATGATTTGTTATGATCAATGCATTCTCATTGAGTCATGAAGGAGTTTGCTACATTCTTCTTCATTTATGCAATAAGTTTGGCATTCTTCTTCATTTTTGTAATAAGTTTTGGCAATAAAATAAGATCTCATTCAGTTCTAGAAACAATAGCATAGAAGAAGAAGAAATCAGAGTTAACACTCAGATAGATGTTTATAAAACTTGAACATGATAGGACCAATATTTTTGTATATGACAAAAAAAAAAAAAAAAATTTAAGATAATATGGCTTATTGAGATCAGAATCACAAATCAAGATTTGTTAACAACAATTGAAAATGAAAAAATGAAGAAATATAACTTAAATGGCAAATTAACTGAAGCATGATATATAAATGCTAAGTAAAGATAATTTATTGTGAT
>WUQG02402409.1:0-17356 GCA_011317285.2 Androctonus mauritanicus | reverse complement strand
AAACTACAATTGATTCTTTCTTTATGCCAAAATAACTGTATTTGCCCATCATGGTTAATTAAACTTCTTAATTTTAAATTTTAATGTATGGAAAAAGCATATGTAATACAGTATATAGTTCAACTTTTTTAAATTTTAAGTCTTAGTGTATTTTTTCAGCTTTTAAAGTTAAAATAAAAAGTTCACTTTAACGTTAATCTCACTTGTACATAATTTTAATCAACCCCCTTCAAAAACGTATAAACAGGGTTCTACTATATCAGAATTTATTAATCATCCAATCAACCAGCTGAAGTGTCACAAATAAGATGCTAATTGAATTAAATATGTTAAGACAAATCTAGAGAAGAACTGAATCAGGATCCAGAACACATAAAAAATAATCAATTATTTAATAATTTATTCTATTATATAATAAATTCTATTATGATGTTTTCACAAGTAAAAACTCAAATAAATATCTGATTATAAAGGCAATGATTTTGGTGGAAGCTTTGCCATTTTGAAATACTGTACTAATATATTAAATAATTAAAGTTTTATAATACATTTTCTACTAGGTTATATTTTATCATAATCTCTTCTATAATTTTTGAATTTTCAAACATTTGATACAAAGAAAATCTGTAACTCAGATATGTTTGTTATCAGAAGAATACTTGCAACAATAAACTAAATTATTCTAAACTGAATTATTTTTAATAATAAAATATATGATAACAATAAAATTTTTATTCTTAATTTCATATAAATATATTCAATCTCAAAATAAAATAAAATCTATTTATCATTTAATGATATCCAAATTACAATATTCAAAAATTACTGTATAGCAATTACTGAATTCAAAAATTAAAATAAACTTTATATTATTCTATTATTTTTTGTTTCATTCAAATAAATAAAATAGATTAATTTTTATTCATGTTATAATATAAAATAATGATATAAAGTAACAACCTTACTGCAATGTAAAATATTTGAAATTTTCTGTAATTGTTTATTTGCTGTTCTACAGAAATCACATCCATCATCTTCCATTGCCATGCTATTGAGTAAAACAAATGTATTTCCTTTAAGTGTTAGCATATTAACTGAAGTTATATTAAAAGCAGTGTCAAATCGATGTTTCAAATAATCATCCAACCTAAATAACAAAATTATTGTTTTTACATTATAATAAATACATAGTATATAAAAATAAATTTTTTAATAAATATGAAATTAATGATATTATCATGAACATTAAAAATATGTGCCATTAAAAAAATTTTTAAATATATTGAAATCTATATATTACTTCATGTGATAGATTTTACATTTCACACATAAAAAATATGTAATATTTCTATATTACATATTTTTTGTGTGTAAAATAATAAAAAATAATTAACTGCAAATAGATCCATTTCAATTCTGCATGCCAAAGTATATAAAAAATTTGTCACTCATCCTTCCAAAGTTGCATCATAGGTTTTCCCAGATCAGTGACATTATTCAAAACTGATTTTCCATAAATGAAATATTAAAATCAATAATTGGTTTCAGATAAGAACAGAATAAGTATATCTTGTTTTTCACCAAGAAAAACTGATATATACTTATTCTGTACTTATGAAAAATTTACAAAATATATGAAACCTGATAAATCAAATGGCACTTTAAAAAGAGAAAGACATTTTCTCTTGAACTATAGTAAGGTAATTTGAATAATTGCTAATATCTAATAATAGAAATTGGAATGAAAATGTCTTTGACCATAGTTTAAGGAAATCAAGCACTGAACTGTGTGATTTAAATATCTCTTCTCTCTCAGAATTTTGTAAAAGCAAGCAAGTATCCTCTTTATTCCTTGTTTTGTTGTTACTGCTCTCATTGCTCATATGATTCAATGACTTCAAGAATCTCAATGCAACTCAACTTCAGTAAGTCCAACTACTTGAACAATTTTGAAAAGTCATGCAGATCCTTCAGACCTAGAAATATGTTTGAAGAATCTGATTATATCCTACAGACCCAGGATATAATCAGATTCTTCAAGTATTTTCAAATTTCAATATTGTCAAGTTTGAGTTCCTCATTATGGGAATATAGTAGCTTGGATATTTTCCAAATCAAGTTTGTTGCCATAAGATCTGTAATTCTCTCTGTTGTCTAGGCAATGGGATCAACTTTTGGAATGGCATCTGAACTGTGAATATCTGCAAAGAAAAAAGACTTTCAGATGTTGCTGATAATCAATGTAATGTATCTAAAAGAAAAACTTTCTTCTAGATATCCTTCATTGATTTATCAGCAACTTCTGTCCAAAATCTGCACTTGTAGCAAGATCTTATCTTCTTATTTTATGCTATTTTCCTATCAGAGATTACAAAATGGGGATGCTATTCCAGAATGACCAGTTGTAAAAATGTGATTCAACAAGCCAGACCTTACTTGAAAAATCTGGAATTGTATCTAGTCATTCAGATGAAGTGCAAAATTTTCATATGACTGACTCATTTTTTACTATAATTAGTGGACTAGTTTGGTTTTCCATCCAGAGATCAAGGACTGAATCCATGAGATAGATCAATGGAGTGAATTAAGCATTATATTGTTTGGAGATAAGACAATCTGTACATATGAGAGATCCAAATTATTTGTAACTTAGAATCAATTTGCTTAATGACATAAGTGAACATAATACAATATAGAGATGAATCACTTTGATTATTAAATTTAGACTGAAAAATTGCATAAGAGTGGAATGACATAATACAAGACAATGTAAATTGGTAGATTCCTGTGTTTTAACAAATATCCAAATTTATTTACATTTCAAAGATTATCAAGCTTTCAGTAAAAACAAAGAATCTAGCAGAACATTTCAGAAACAATCAATTTTCTAAATGATTAAATAACTATACAAAATGTTCCAAAGAGAGAATGAATGTTCTTCTATCCTTTCTGCATTTGGAGTGTCAAGTACAATCAAATAGAAATAAAAATAATATATTAAATTAATTATAAAAAAAAATATTTAAACATTACATTGAAACTATAATTTA
Organism: Androctonus mauritanicus; assembly: GCA_011317285.2. Classification (NCBI taxonomy): domain Eukaryota; kingdom Metazoa; phylum Arthropoda; class Arachnida; order Scorpiones; family Buthidae; genus Androctonus; species Androctonus mauritanicus. The sequence goes on along the minus strand of WUQG02402409.1, from coordinate 14,306 downwards.
ACAAATTTAAATGAGAATTTTAGCTTCCTATATTAAAAATTATTTACTAAACTTTTAAGACAAGATTAATTGACAAGATTGACTGTTGAAATGATTTCAACAATTAATCTTGTCGTTAATTCATGGATAGCCAAATATTTATTTCTAAATAATTCTAGGTAATATGAAACTGTAAATGCTTTCAATGTAAATTAAAGTAATAAATTCTGCATAAAATATTTTATCATTCTGTTGATTCATTATACATAAATTAATAATGCTTTTGAATGATTTCATATCAATTCAACACAGTGTTCACTTGGATCTCTTAGATTTTAATGAAACTTTGAAAAAGTTATATATATATGTAAAAAAAAATTCAGATAAAATTTAAGCATATTAATTCTTAATTATATTATTATAATAGAATCAAAATTTTATCATCTGAATTTTTCCATTGAAACATATTAAGCTACATATATAAATGAATGAACAATTAATAATTCATTTAAAAACTGAATGATTTAATTTTATCTGATTTTCTATTATCTATACAGAAGAGAAATTCTGATAAAGTTTTAATAATCTATTTAGTATTACTCAATTATAATCAATCCCAGCAGCCTTGAATTGTTTTATACAATATCAGTATTACTCAATGTCCTTTTCAGTTATGAAACAATGAATTTTGGCATAGAATGTACTAGATCTAAAGAGACAGATTAATTAGGTGCCAGATAATTAGGTAACAATTTCACAAAAATTCAAGTTAATTTAAAATAGATTGATAAATCTTTATTTTATCCAGCAATTTAGTTACATATTAAAAATGTATTCATAAAATCATATAGATTCCAGTAAATGATAACTTCTATGACTTTTTCTAATATAAAAATGATAAATGTCATTGCAAAAGACTTCCAAAATCTAATTTAAAATTTATTCTAGAAGAAAAATGACTATTTATCAATATTGAAAGATCAATGAAATATAAATGAAACAGACTTAAAAATATCTAGTAAAACTATTTATATACTTGCTACTTTGTTTTCATTTTATTCAAATCATATAGATATACAATAGATTCCTGATTAACTAGAGTAGTTGGAAAATTAATTTCTCTGGAAAGCCAATTCTTTGGATAATCTGCAAAATACTCAAAACATTGGAATTTTAGACAATATGCATTTAATATTAAAAATAAATAAATAAATAGCTTACATACACAGATTCAAATATTCTATTATTTATTGAAAAAGGAAACAAGAAATTTGTTAAAAACAGTCACAAATCTTTTAGTAGAAAAATATATGTTTAATTTAACATAATAAATCAATAAAAATAAGTTAGAAATACTTTCAGCTGTGCTTGCAGCCCTCATCAGCTTACAAAACTTAAGAAAAGAACATCATATTCTAAAGAATTCAAATTAAAAAAAAATCTTTTTTTTTCACTACTTGAATAAATTTATTTAAATAGTGTGCCTTAAATTTTAAAAACGATTTTTTGAATTTGAATTCTTTAGAATATGTTATTCTATTCTTAAGTTCTCTAAGCTGATGAAGGCTGCAAGTACAACCAAAAGTATTTCTGATTTATGTTTTATTGCTATATTATATTAAATTAAACATATATTTTTCTGCTAACAGACTTATAACTGTCTTTGTCTCAAGAGTGGATAGTAATCTTAGAATATTCTTAAGAAATTTGTTTATTTGCAGCAAGAAATTATTGTAATTTTTACAATTTTAATTTGATTCTAATTTGATCACCAATTATGTAATATATAATAAAGAAATGAATCTGAAACATTTATAAACTTTTCCAATGTAGCATTTAAAATAAAAAAAAATTAAACATCACTTCCAGATTAGAAGATCCAGTTAATCCACAACCCAGATAATCAGGAATCTACTGTATATAAAAAAAATAATAAAAATAAGTACTATGTAAAATAATCAAGTTTTTGAAAAATGGAAAAAATTGTAATTAATAAATACATCAATCTGATACATTGTTTTTATAATTTTTGTATAATATTATGGAATAGTTTTTCTTGGCAAATGAAGAATATTTTCCTATGGAATCTAATATATGTGAACAGAAAATGTTAAGCTGTTTAATTGGAATAAATATTTACACAATTATAGTTAGCAATTTATTTTTTGTAAATGAGAACTTTTATTAAAATACAGAATTTCCAACTGTAGATATATGTATAATTAAAATAACTTAAATAATTGCATTGGACAATGAAGAAATTTCAATCAATTAAATAATTTTTTTCAAATTTAAATAAGCTAAGTAATTTGTTTAAATAATATTCATCAGTTTTAAATTTTTAATATTAAATTCATTTTTTTTATTTTAAAATTATTATATTGGATTGGTGAAAAAGCTTGTATGGTTTTTTAACATATAAATAAAAAGTGATTTTTTTAATAGAAGGAAATATATTTAATTAATAATGTATTGTCCATTTTGATCTATAATTTTTTACCATCTTTTAGACAGCTTCATAATCCTGCATTCATAAAAATTCCTCTCTTTCCCTGTCAAAACTGATGCAAGTGTTGTTTAATGGTTTCTTCAGAATCAAAGTTTTGTTCATTGAGAGAATTTTGTAGAGGCATGAAACTAATAGTAATTTGTCAAGGCAAGATCTGTGATTATAGAAGATAACCTTTATCTTCTATAATCAGAAGCTGAGATATCTCAGCCCAGCTTCTGTAGTCTTTTGACATATCTGAAGAAATGTGTGGTCTGACATTATCATGACGGAAGATGACTCCAGTATGATGCATCAATTCTAGATGCTTTTCTTCGATCAATCTGCATAATCTGTCTAGCTGATCACAGTACACAATCAAATTGATTATTATGTTCCTTAGAAATAGTTCATAGAACAATACATTCTTCCAATCCCACCAAACTGAAAGGATGATTTTGTTTGAGTGAAGCCCTGCTTTCAAAGTGGTTTATGTGATTTATAAATATCACTAATTTAATTTAACAATTAGCAACAATTAGTGGTATAATAAAATAATTAGTGGTAATATAAAATAAAAATGCCAAAAATGTTTTAAACTAGTTTAAAACATTTTTGGCATTTTTATTTAATATCAATTTTGTTTAATTCTATTGTACAGTTATAATTAAAATTTTAATTGAACAACTATTATATATGGAGTGATTGTTTCCATATACAATAAAACTTCCAAATAGCAGACATCTCAGGAATTCAATATCTGTCCACTATTTAGAGGTGTCTGCTATTTAGAAGGGTTAGGAAGACAGCAACAGTAGTAGAAAATGCTTAATGTTTCTACTTTTTACTTAATTCAAAATTAATCATGTATTCATGCAACGATCATAATTATATTTTTTTCTGACATTCTTAAGATTAATCATTGCAATTTATTTAAAAAATTAAAATAAATTGCAATGATTAATCTTAAGAATTAAATTTATGCAATTTTTAGAATCAGGAAAAATGAAATTTTATTAACATTTATATATAGTATTTATAACCGAATTACTAAGATTGATTAGAACTTTTGACTGTAAAAAAATCTGTTAGAAAAATTTTCTATTTTTGAAATTTCTTGCAACTTTTTTCAATATGAAGTTTTAAATTATTCAACAATAGTAATTCTTCAGAATCACTTTTTTTAACAAAAACTCAGTATAATTGTTCATTATACTAATTGAAGCTAATGCCACTAAATATCATTACTTTTGGTGAATTTGTCACCATTGCCACTATGCCACTAAATGATCAAAATAACTCAACTGGGAGCTACTACTAGTAATGTTGATCCTTTGAAAAATTCATAACTCTTCCAGTCAGCAGTGAGAGAAACATTCTCACTGGCTGTTCTGGAGAAGGAGTTGAACAATGAGCATGAAAACACATTTTTTCATCTTTTTTAACCAAAATCACTGTCCATTATTCAGAGATAAATATATATAAATTCATAGGCACTGGGACTGGGAATTGGAAAAGTGTTCGTTAAATAGAGGTGTCTGTTATTTGGGAGTGTCTGTTAAAGAGGTTTTACTGTAATTATATCAAAATGCAAAGTTAAAAAATATTTATTTAATACGATATATACAGTATAGTAATATTAATTTTTATTTTTAAAGAAATAAGTTCATAAATTTACTCAGTCTCTTTTTAATTATTTTAATAAAAAATTATTTGAAATTAAAACATGCTTACCAATAATGAAATCCCATATCATGATTACCAGGAACAACAAATAGTTTTTTCTCTGGTGGGACTTTGAATAGACTATGAAATCTCTGAATATAATATTTAAATTCTGATTTACTACACCAAAGACCTTCATCAAATAAATCACCTAAATAAAAATAAGAATTAATATTTGCGAATTTAGGTAAATTCATTCTGTTGAAAAAAACTTGTACCTAATACAAAAATAACATCTGGGTTGTGAATAAACATAACTGTTTGAAATGCTCTGTACATTTGCCATTCTCTTGATTAAAAAAAGTTAATTTATTAATATATAAAATATTAATATTACATAAAGAAATTCTAATAAATATAAGAGTTAGTAATTAATAAACTAAATTTCTATTTCAAAAAAGCAGAGTTAAAATTAAAAATTTCATTAAAAAATAATTTTATTACCACCAAGAAACAAATACAATATGATTTGGCTATAAATATGACAAATGCAATCAAATTTGAACAGATGAACTTGATATATATTTTTAATATATTATTTACTTATATTAAAGTTACACCAAGATATTATTTGGCTTAAATTACTAGATTCTTTAGATTTTTAATCTTACTTGCATTTCATTTAATTTTATTCTTATAATATTGTTTTCTTATAAATATGTAATTATTATTTCAGTTATCTTCCATAAAAAAGTTTTGCTTTTAGTTTAAATAATATTAATTATTCAAATTTAAAAATATTTTAAATAAAATTTTGTGTAATGTTTACTACTTTATCCAATCATTATTTTTTATTAAAATAAAAACAGTATTAAGTCAAAAAGTTTTTTAAACAATGAATAGCTGATCTTATTATTAATTTATTATACAGTTTATTCCCTTGGTTTTCAAATTCAGTACTTGTTCTAATCTTCTTGTGAAAATGATTGTGAATACTTTGTATATTGTCAACAGTAGACAGATAGGCATATAATTTATAAAATGCTTGCTACTGAGTTTGTAATATTTACTAAGTTTTGAATATGTTAAATGTTGTAAACTACTTCTGCCAGAGTATCATGTGCACTCATACATAGTTTTTAGTTGGTTAATAAGATTTGCATTTTGTATTTAAATTTTGTGTTCTAAGAATTATATAATCTGTTCATATTTTGCATAATGAACTGAGGATGGCCTATTAAGACTGAAAGTATTTTTCAAATTATCTTTATATATATGACTATTGTGTAATAAATCTCTTTATCTTTACTAACTTGTGCTGCTGTATAACCAATTATACAAATTACAATTATCATCAAGTAATATTATGAATTATCTTCAATAATAATCTTATTACAAAAATATTAAATATTAGATATCTTCTAAATGTTTATATTTCAATGTTGATTATTTCAATTTGTTTGAATCACTGACTTTATTGTACAATATCTCTCAAACATGAAAAAAACTACATACAGCTTTTTCTTCACATTTAAGAGGAAAATTTTTCTGAAGATTAGCAAATCAGTGAATGGAGAAAATAGTAAATATGAATTCATTGAGGAAATAGAATAACTATTAAAATATCAAAATAGTAATTACCTTCTTAATTTATCAAACCAATGTCCTTTTCTTGAACCAAGTAGATGAGTATCAGCAAGTAACATAACTTTCAATGGCATATTATGAGATGGATTGGTAATTTCATTTAAATTTTCATCCAAGATTGGCCACGAACATTGTAATAAAACTATGTAATATATCCCAACCTGATATATTTAAAATTTTTAAAATCAGAAAAATTATTGCCAGATGTTAAGAACAAACAAATATAGATATTTTTTGACAAAACACCTGCATTAAAATTAACAAGTGAATCATTTATTCAATATCAAAGCAAATAAATTGTATATTTGTAAAAGTACACATATTCTAATTTATTAAATTTAAATTTATTATTATATATTAATATAAGTTTTTTAAATTAATATTTTCTATTTAATTAATATGCTTTTAAATTGATTAAATGTCAGTTTATACTAATATTCATTAGCTTTTGTTACATGATATAAAATAGGTAGTTACACAAAAACTGATATTAGATTATCATCAATTCATTTAACAGCATAGAAAAATTATTTAACATTACAATTAATGTTAAAAATGCATTAATTATTAAAACAATAATAAATTATCAATATATTTTTTTTCTAATTAAATTTAATAGAAAAGAAAGACAAAGCTAAATAACAAAAACATATTTTTCATTATCCTAAATCTTGCCCCCCGTTTTTTTATCTTCTGAAAACAGTCCTAAAATTATATATTCCTAGTTTTCCTTAAGTAATCAATCAGACCAGTCAAAAGCAAACTATCAAATGACCTAATTCTGGAAATATTCGTTATAAATATATCTAATTCTTAAACATTGCAGTTAAGAAATAACAGTTCATCGGAAAATCAATATTCAAATACAAGTATATTAGAAAAGTACAATATTTTACGACTAATTTGTTACATTATATAAAATAATATTTATAACATAATAAACTGTATTAAATGCACTTTTATGCACAGCAGTAATAATCTTACCTCACAATATAAAATAAGAAAACAGATGTAAAGCACATATTTCAAAAATTGAGGAATTATCATATTTCCATCTATAATGTTATTGGAAGCAGCTGAGCAGTAAAATTTTCCATATGGCAATTCAAATGGCAAATTAAAAACAGTGTTTAAAGATATTTTCTCATAAGCATTTCTAAAAAACAAAGGTAAGCAAAAATTTTAATTTCAAAATTATATATTTTGTAATTTTATATTTTAAAAATGAAAACATCAATAGTTAAAATTTGACCACGGTTCATCTTATTTTGATATATAGAAATTATATAAATTTAATTAAATCTGTTTATTATCATATGACATCTTTTATGATCCAAGTTCATTAATATAACTATGTAACTTATACTGTGTTATATTTTTATGTTCATTTTGATATCACAAAAATTTTTATTCCTATCAAAACTGCAGAACAAATTATAATAAAATAATATCTAAAAATTAGTCGAAAAGAGAATTACATAACAATTACAGCTATTTGATGCATTTGGCTTTTTAAATACAGTAGTATATTCAATTATCCAGCATGTACATAAATTAATACAGTACAATACTGTAACGAAGTAATGGCATAAAGAGGTTATTAGAACACATATTTTTAACAGGAATGATTTTTGATTTATCGGTTAATAGATCTAAATACCGAGATTCGTCGTTATTGGGAAATAATACCAAGTATTGAAAACAATCCCTAGAATAATTCCTAGAGGAAAAAGATTCTCTCTTTAGAATAGAAACGTATAGATCTCAATTTTTGCAAATATCAACATTTAAATTGCATCACTACCTTTTTAAAATTAGCAATAATTACGAACTTGATCCAATTTTGAAACGGTAAATTTTTACAACTTAACAATCTTACATGGAGCAGCACAGGAAATAATTCTTGCACGGCTGAAATACAACCGGAAATACGCAAGATTTTACGCAAACTCTGTAGGAGCCGGTGTTACTTAGTTGCCATGACAACCATGGCCGAAGAAAGTTTAAGGTGTCTTGATCTGAAAGGAAATGTTTTTATCTACTCGTGTACTTTCCCTTCGTTATTAATTAGTTGAAAATGTTCTAAATGATATCAGTTATATAGTTTTAAATCGAATGAAAGTCAGCATGATTTCTTATTGAAGTAAGTGTTTTGATTTCAACTTTTAACTCGCTTGTTTATTTTTATTCATTACTTTATTTAATACATCATATTTAACAAATATTTATTATTAAATCAACAAGCACCATCTAATGTAATTTTAATATCATATATAATTTTTCTATTAATGTTAAGAAAATTCTGAATTGTAATTTGGTCAAAAATTGAAAGAAAAAACTTAACCTTAAAATGTATTTATGATAAACATATCAACATTCAAGCATTTATAATATAATAAATAAACTTAAAATATCAGCAAATTACAGGTGTTGTATATAATTTTTTCTTTAGTTTACATAACTGATGAGCTAAAACTGTCATCAGAATAAATTCCACATGATTTTGATAATAAGGCTGTCATTATATAAATTTAAAATCATAAATACTACGTTAATAATATGGTAATGACCATATAGTATTTATTTTAACAGTTACTATTTCATTAATCTTTGCTTAACTTTTTAGAATTACATTTAACCAGAATAATTTTCCAAATTTTATATATCAGTTATCAATACAATTGCAGAAAATGATTTTTCACGGAGTCTAAATATTTATTCATGATCTCTTCAGAATTAATTGCACTGTTGAATAATATGAATTCCATTAAATGATAATGATTAAGATATTACTGAAAAACAAATGGATAAGAAGATAAAATTTTAAATATTCATAAATAGATCCTACTGTTTAGATTTTTTTCTTCTTTTTCTTCTTCCCTGTTTATATGGAAGGTATGGCCCACCTGTCTTGTCCAGATTTTTATCTTTAAAACATTGTTAATTTAAATTAAGATGAAGCTGTCTGTGCTTGTGTTTTAAGATGATTTAAGATAAAGCTTTTAACTTTATCTTAAAACAAAAATGTTTTATAAATTATTAGAAGTCTAGAATCCCTATTTGCAAATATTTCAACATTGAATGCACACATGCAGTCTCTGACAGAGCAAATGTTCATTCTTGAATATTAATGAAGCATAATTCTGATTTTAATTGTAATTATTATACAGTATATATCAACATTTAACAGAATAAATAAAATACATAAACAATAACACACACACAAACAATCATACTGTTCTATTGTGATGAAAACAGATATGCTTTATGTTTATCAGTCAAAAATACTTATGAATTGAAAACATTAATTCAGAAGTATATTTTCATAAACTAGAAGTTGATCAACATTTTATATAAATAATGTTACAAATCCATTTTTTAATTTTAAATTAAATATATTTAATTATAGAACATATTTAAATTAATTGTTATTTTTTAAGTATAAATGTATTTTAAATTTTTATTGTGTTGATCCCTTATCTCGTTAAATGTTTTGTCTGACATCTATGCTATCTTGCAAACAATTTGGTTTATTTATGTTATTGACTGTTAAAATAGACAAGATATACTTTTGGATGAGATTAATCCTTGTAGATAACCAATTCACATGATATTGATATCTTTGATGAAACTGATGTACTGTAATTGTTATTAGTTTAGTTAGCAATCATGCTAGAGCAGCCAAGTTACATTTAAGGAAAGTAGTTATGTCATATATATTCATAGATTTTTGATTCATTCAGTATGATATAAATTTATAAAAAATTATACTAGTTGTAAAACTCAATTTTTTTGTGTGACATGCCTCTGATGAAGTTATATTTAATATTTCAATACAACTTTGTCAAAGGCATATCACACAACAAAATTTGTTCTAAATACCTGTAGATTACATACAAAATAATGTCTATAAATTAATTATTTTAAAAAGAAGAGAATTTATTAATTGAAATGAATTTTAAGTTATAATTTTTTAATGAAAAAATAATGAAAAATATCACTATTTAAAAAATTAAAAACATTAGTTTCAATGCTTTAATTTTATTATATAAATCAGCATATTCATACTGGGCATTACACTATGTCTGTGAAAAAGTAAGATCTTGACAGCAGAGACAAGTTAAACATCCTATAACACTATAGCTTCGGTCATTTACAAAATGGAAGACATTCAAATTTCTGAGATAGTCTCTTAAGGATTTATGAATTAATTAATGAACTTTTATAAAATTTAATAGGAAGATCAAGTCATCTTCAGTGACTATATCTTCCTATTAAAATACATAAACAATAACACACACAAACACTTTTAATTTTAATCATAAAAAATGATTGTAATTCAAACACTTGGATTTTCAATCTAATAATTCTGAATTATTTGAATAATTTTTATAAAATTCAGTAAAGATCAGGTTATTTCTGTAACTTCGTTCATTTAAAATGAATCAAATTTCTGAAATTTCACCTTAATTATTGAACTGTGATAAATTTTTATGGTATTCAATAAGGATATATTTGAAGAAGCTTTTGATTATATTCATTTTAAATTCATATCTCTAGTCATTTCAAAATATTGGGTATGGAAAGTAGGAAATTAATTTTTTCTGGAAATGCTTGTTTTTACTAATTTACTTTGTTATAACTTTTATCATTTGCTATGCCACAAATTAGATTTATAAATCAAGTATTTTTTTTGTCAATTTTTTAAAATATCAGTCATAATCTTAAGTCAGTTTTAATATGGTATGTAAAAATACTATATTATACAAATTATTTGTAAACTATTAGAGTTGATAGTGTGTGAAAGTCCAAATTTATGAATTATCTCTTTCAAAAAAAATTTATTAATAAATTAACAATTGATAAATTAAAAAAACTCACTTTATAAATTCTGAATATATTTTATTAAGTTAAAAGTAGTTTTGAGTTAGGTCCTTCATCAGTTATTTTCTTGTGTAAGCAAAATGTTTCAAACATCTAATAGTTCATTATGCTTACAGTATAAATATGTAATTGAAGAGATATTTAGCACAAAAGTACTTTTACCTTAATAAAATGTTTTTTAGATTGTAAAACTAGATTTTTATGTGTTATTGACATCTTCAACAAGGATGATTTAATTGTTATTTGTTTAGTCAGCAATCATGCTAATATGTCAGAGTTACCATATATTTCAGCAAATCTATGTCATATATTGTTAAACCTGCATTATCTGGTTAATATAGATAGTATTTGATAACATTATCATTAAAAATAATAGCCACTTGAATAATATATTAAAAATTTGTAATTTAAATTTTTATATTAATTAAATATATTCATAATTGTCTAAAATATTAAAACTTAAGGCATTACTGCATGTAAAAATTATTATATTTTAATTTAAAAATAAAAATGTATCTGAAATTTGTAATCTCTTACATAAAATATTAGATATAGATTGTTAGAAAAAGTTAAATTCAATAATAATCAAAGCATATAAATTATCATAAAATTTATATTGTATATATATATATACAATAAATTATATAATTATTGTAATAATATAATATAATTATTAATATATACTATGAATTATATAATTAATAGTGTGTATAATATTGTGTATATATATATATACATACAATATTATACACACTATTAATTATATAATTAGACAGTCTAAACTTGGTTGTTATCTCCTTTCCTTTTTCTGATAAGTTTAATCTAACCCAAACATTTGTATAAAAAAATATATTAGACATCCTTTTATCTCTCTAATTTCTGAAATTATCATCTTTATTTTTTAATAAAATTATCAAATATTCATTTAATTTTTTTATTTAGTTTAAAACTGATGTTGTTGAAAGACATTGGAAATTCTATAATTCAATAAAATATAATAATTACTGTATTTGAAATTCATAAAATTTTATATTGTATTATTTTCTTAAATATTTAAAAAAGATATTCTTTTATATTTATATGAACATTCTATACTAATTAAACCTGTTTTAAATAAAATAAATATTACCAAATTCATTTACGCACATTGCAGTTATGATTAAATTTATAGTCAACCAAATATATTTTCATTATTTATCATCTCTTTTTGCTAATTAGTACTTTTTTATAATTTCTTTGAGTATAAATGGTCATTTAATAAGGTTTAAGTTATGATTACTTCTATAAAATTTCTTCAATAATATAATAATAAATATTTTGTTTTGAATTAAATAAAAATTAGCAAGATATTTTTATTCTGACTGACTGACTGTATTAATTTTAATAAATCATTGAAAAGAAGATTAAAAAATAATTCAGCCAGCAATATAGTCAAGATAATGTATAGATAATTATTTTGACTAGTAAATTACAATAAAACAAAATAAAGCAATCCCATTTGTAAAGTAAACAACAGATGGTTGGCTATATTATTGTACTGCTCTACATAGCAGCCTGGCACCACTATCACCTGGAAAAATAGAATTATTTGTATTATACGAAATTAATAAAAATAAATATATTTATATTTGTTTTAATTTTTTAACTTCAAAACAAATTTTAAATTTTATTTTTCTATTATTATTTTATAATTAGTTAGAATTTAAAATATTTAAACTTGTATAAAGTATTAAAATGAATGTTTTAACATTTTATACTTTTACATCTGTAAATGTATGAAGTAATCAAAATTATCAATTTTTAAAATAATTAAGTTTTTAATTTTATTAATATTAAATTAAATTGAATAAAATTAAAAACTTAACTAATAAACTTAACTAAATTGTATATTTACTTATTAGATAAATTGTATATTATTTGTACTGTAACCAATATTCCTTTAATTTTTTATGAGATTGTGTAAAGGAAATTTACCATATTTAACTTTTTGGAAATTTAAATAATTGTGCATTCAGTTTCTGTTGTTCATTTCTTTCAAAGTCAAAAAGTAAATTTTGTTATAATGAGAATTGCTATTTATTTATTTAAATCAGTTATAGATATGCAAAGCTATTTTAAACAATCTTCATTGTCACATGTTGCATGTTAATTAATCATAATAGAAGTTTATAAATTTATTTTACATAATACTGTAGTTTCTATCTACTATATAATTTTACAAATATTTTTATATAAAAATTTTTGTTTTTCTTTCAGTCCATGTGATTACTATTATGTTGTTCAAATAATTCTTTTTGCCCTAATAATAATGTTTTTTATTTTTGAATGCATAAAAAAATTAGAAAATCTCCTTAAAATTAATAGAAACTTCTACAAATTATTTTTATTGCTAAGAATTTATAATATAGCTTCCAATAAAATTGTGAAAAATCTCAATATGAAGAGTTTTCACAATAAAATTGCGAAAGCTCTTCATATTGAGAGTTTAAATAAAAGAAAGATTATAGCTGCTTGTCAATTGCTCTACAAAAACTATAATGATCAAAAATGTAACTATTTCAATATTTTATTAATAAGCATATAAACAAGTTATAATTTCTCTTATCAGATGAAGCAGATCAATTCTGTTTAAACAAATAATAATAATTAAAATTTATATTATAGAAAATTTAATTCCTTAAGTGTGCAAATAATAGTTTATGATCTACATTGCAGTTTCATCTGCCATTGATAACTCAGAAATTAATTATCATCTTCAAATATAGTTTATTTAGTGAGTGAAACTATATCCTAACATAAAATCAGATAAGATTAAATAGCTTTCCACTATAACTGATTCAAAGAGATAATACAAGTGACTCTTGGTTTGCAAATTCATGCTTAATTAGTTTCCAAGTTTGCAATTTTTTTTCTTGAATATGAATAATCAAAAAATTGAAAATATGGACATTAATTACAATAAATAAATAAAAATAAACTTTAATGAAAAAACAATTTCAAATCATGTACATAGCTATACAATACGACTGGGTTTGTAGCAAAAACTCTGTCGTCTACTGCAAAATTAGAAAAATCAAAATTGCAGCCAAAAACAGTAGTAGTGCACAGTCTGATTTTATTGGCATATTATATATAAGATGACCATACATCTTTTATTTCATCATTCTGTTCTTTAGATTTATTTTTTTCTAAAATGGCCATTTTGTCCTTTATTTTATGAATTGAAATAAAAAATTAAATATGGCATGCAATAGATGTCCATGGAAACATGACACTGTCACAGAAAAAACAGTATCATGTTTCTATATTATGTTACCTGTGAAAACATCAAAGAATGGTTACAAATGACAAGTCCTGTCAATGTAGATAAGTTGAAATTTTTAAATATTTCACAAATATATATCATTTAAAAAACATTTTAAAAATTGTCAAATTTTGTTTGTCTTCCTAGATCTAAAGCTCCCATTGATTGAGTATTTTCCCTTGTGAAATATGTAGACTACTGAGAAAAACCAATTAAAAATCAAAACAATAGAAGCATGTATTTATACTAAATGCAACTTTGACATGATGTGAATAGAGTTTTATGAATTTTTAAAATATTATGTTGTTTGTCATATTGTATTTATTATTGGCATTATTT